>BRDA01010259.1:74885-101251 GCA_036984385.1 Crenuchus spilurus
TATATATATATATATATATATTGCCTTGGGTTGCACCTGTAAGGACTGCATTTGTTGTTAAAAAAGATAAACCAGTGTCATGACTAGAAACTGGCTTTCTATGGGAGAAAACAGAACGGAAGGAAAATCTGTCGCAAGCATTGGACTAATCACTGGTATACTAACAACCTGTGAGGAAAAACATTAATTGCACAATGTATCAGATTGGAATTACAGAAAAGAGCCTCGAAACTTCTGTAATGGTTCACGGGCTAACCACTGTCTACATGATGGAAAGGTCAAAGAGTGAAGGAAAGTTTCTGCTTGCGATCCAAAACATGTACGCTAACTGTCAAGCATGGTGGCGGTAGTGTCATGACTTGGGCTTGTATGGCTGCTTATTGAAACTGCTTACTCATCTTTACTGATGATTCAACTTATGAGCAGAATGAGTTCAGAGTTCAGTCTGTTACAAGTTGCATAGAGGTCAATTTAACCAGGAAGAGCTTCATAATCAACATGACAATGACCAAAAATACAATGCCAACACAACAATCCACAGAAAATGGGGAAGGTTTTAGACCAGCCATTCTCCAGACATTATCCTAATTATCAAAAGTATCCAAAGTTAAACTTCTGAAAAGGAGGCAGAAGGGGAACCCCCTGCCAAAACAACATTGTAGAAGCTGAAGTACAAAACTTAGAAAAGGATCATATGATATGAGTGCAACAGTTTGGTGATGTCAGTGGGTTGCCATTTTGAGATACTAGCAAATACTAAGTTTACTTTAATTTACCTTAAGACTGTTCCTATACACCTGCTCACCTACAAAAAGGTGCCATCTTATACTATTTTTTTAATGTAGTTGCAAATATCAGGAAATACATAAATATAGAAGTTTGAGATATTGACTCAGTATCATATATAATGTATCAATGAATCTAAATAAATCACAATGTTTTGATCAAGTACTTTAGCCATCTTATCCTAATGGTTTACTATGGTATGTAGATCTACTATAAATGATTAAATAATACTTCTGAACTATTAGTAATATCATTAGTATCATTAGTTAGTCATGATTTAATAATGTGTAGCATTGCCTTAATTCCCATCAACAATTATGGGGGCAGCCATGGCCTAGTGGTAAGGATCTGGTCTTGTGACCAGAAGGTCGCTGGTTCGATCCCCAGACAGGCCATGACTGAAGTGCCCTTGAGCAAGGCACCTAACCCCCTAACTGCTCCCCGGGTGCTGGTGGATAAGGGCTGCCCACCATTTTGGGCACAAATTCTCACAGCCTAGTGTGTTTACTAGTGTGTGCATTTCACTGCACGAATGGGTTAAATGCGGAGGTCAAATTCCGTTGTGTGAAAAATCACATTTGCTAAATTGGTTGATCTTAATAATCTTAATCTTAACAAATGTACTCTTATTGTAAAGTATACCCAGTATGACTGTACTGGTACTTCAGCATGGCATTAGTTCAAAGCTATTTACATTAAATAGAGCTTTTATATGCGTCAGTGATCAGTTCACAGATTTTGCAGGCTGGGCATGTTCCAAATGTCTGCCGACGTGGGAATTTTCTGCACACGCTGAGAGGCGAGGTTTCAGACGAACCTGATGTAGAAATATGACTGATCACACAGGCAATGTAACATCTGTTTTCTCAGCCACAAGAGCCTACAATTGTGTCAGCGATAGCAAATTACCTCTGCGTCCAATCTCCATGACTGCCAATTTACATACAGCTAAAGAGGGCTTTATTTTTGATAAACACTTCTTGTAAATATGCGTTTTGACCAAATCAATTATAGTGGAGTAATAAGGTGGTATGATGTTGCTGTCACAATAAATAATCATGCTGCACTTTTCTGAGTAGCATCATGGGTATTGTCAGTATTTCCACAGCACTGACCAGTTGCAGGTATAATAAAGAAGAGAAAGTGAAAGTGCATAATCATTGGCCAATGTGCTTGCACACAGAAGAATTTGACCCATCTGTGAAATGAAGCACACATACACACACACAAGTGAACACACTAGGGGGCAGTGAGCACACTTGTCTGAAGTGGTAAGCAGCCCCATCTATGGTGCTCAAAGAGGAAGATATGCATATGTTGTTTTCTAGCTAGTGTTATAAAATAAACATTATTAGTGTCAGTAGCTTTAAAAAATGCTAAATTATGTAAAGTATTTATTAAATGACTTACTAATAACATTTATCTTAGCACCAGGGGCATCTCTATGTTAGGGGCCTGGCCCCACCAGATGTTGCTGTGGAGCAGTGTGTGACATAATCAATAATTTTGTTTACATTTATTTTATTTTAATATTATTCTCTAACATTGTTGTATATTTGACTTAGGAAATTGACAGTAGTTCCCAATACACTTAAAATATTCCTGCATGTGTTGTGTAAGGTCAGTACTTTCAGCAGTCATTTATTTATTGTGTATGGGGCCGGCCTGTCAAGGTTTGTTTAAGTAAGTGAGCAGGAGAAAACACCGTGCATGTGTGCAACACGCTTTCAATAACTCGCTGCAGGACATTCTAAGACTGATTCCATGCTGGGAGAAGCCAATAGAAAACGAAAGATTTGCATGCGTGAGCTTATGTGAATATCATTTATGATATCAGTGTTGCTACGCAGCTTGTCACTCAAAACCATCACAGTAACTGTTAGCTGCTGCTAGCGAGGTAATATAATGAATCATGTTGACAATTTAATCAAAGTTAACAGTTAAGTTACACACAAATTTAGACAGTCTTACTTCAGTAAAAGGTTTATTTCTTTTATTCATGACTGGAATGTATTGTATTTAAGTTCCTTTGGTCAAAGTAAAGGCAATGGAATATCACTAGTAAGTCTCCCGACAGGGGATGCATCTCACAGTGGGGGTGTCAAATTCGGCACAACACTGGATTATGTTTTTTAGAATTTCATTGATGAGGTCCATTTGTGGTTGAATTATTTGAGCAAGTAGGTTTGTGTGTAGTTTCACTGACGAGTGGGATGCTTCGCACAGAATGTATTGTGTTCACCTGGCTTTTAGAGAAATCACCAGCCCTCCAGAACTAGAGTTTGACCAAGTCATACCACCAAAATGATGTTGTAAAAGTCTTTTGTTCAATGAACAGCAGTCTTTACTCCAAAAATACATGTATCTGAATCTGCCCTAAGCTCTCAGTGAAGCCTGGCTACAGTACTCATACCATGATAGTGTTTCGAAAAGTCACAGAAAAACAAAACACTCTTAAAATGCATTCAAGTATCATTATTTTCCTGCCACATCACCCTTTTGTGTGCAGGTCATTGGGAATGACTGCCAGTATCTGACTGAGAAAGTAAGTCAAAGAGCCAGTTCATGTGAGTGATCGTTACTGCAAACAAAGTCCAGCCTCACAGCAGGAACGGGCTCTGTATGCCTGCGGGCTACTGGTAGTTCATTACAGGTCAAAAGGAAAATGAGTTCTCTTCAAAACGGCAGTGGGCTGTTTTTTTCCACACTCAGGCCTAGTCCACCTGGGTAATGGGTGCAGGAGGCAGAGTAAACAAGCTCTGAAGTCAGCAGACGCACACCACACAACACCTGTCAAAGCAACAGGACTCTCCCTTTACCTGCAAACTCTCTCCATCAGTTACATAAATACACCACAACAAAAGCTCCATCAGCAAGAAAAGAGAACTGTAAAGTAGCAGCTATTGTTGACAAAGTAACAAAGAATGATGTCATTTGATACTAACGAGCTCATTTATAGCTTATTGAAACAATCTAAGAAATCCATATTGAACACTGTTATAATTATCATGGAGAGATAACCACAATATGTAAATGCACCTATAGTGGAAATGCAGGCTTCCATGACAGCGCAAAGTAACTACTTCAAAAACAATGCAAACTGATTGAGATGTCTTTAATTATAAGAGTGTGGAATGCAAGAACCACTGGTGCGTCTAAGGAGCTTAAGAAAATACAGTAGTCAGTGAGCTTATATTCTGTTGTCAAGGATGCTTTACTTTTTATTAAGCTGAATGGCTATACCATTTATCTTTAAATGCCCAGATATATAAGTATGTGTATATAAGTGTATGTATGGTACATTAATGTGGCTATGATAAGGCTATGTATGGATATGACAAGACAAAACATGGCTAGTGGATATGAAAAGGGACATGACAAATGCCTGACAAAGGTTATGGAAATGAGAAGGAACATAAGCACATCTTATTAGACACAAACAGGGAATATACAGGTCTGACCATTTACATTTACAGCATTTGGCAGACACTCTTATCCAGAGCGACGTACAACAGTGCTTTGATTCCATTAAGACAATTATCTCTGCTAGTACAGACAGGTTAGAGTCCAAACTACTCTTCAGTACAGACACTGTTAGAACAACCATTACTACTACCCTAGAAGGGAGGAAAGATACAAAATTATCCACAATATAAGAGCATAACAGTGTATTACAGCAAGAGATTTAAACTAGTGCTGGCTTAAGTGGTCCACAAAGAGATGGTCTTCAGTCTGCGTTTGAAGACAGTGACGGACTCTGCTGTCCAAACAACCAGTGGGAGTTAATTTGACCACTTTGGTGCAAGGACAGATAAGAGTCTTGATGTTAGTCTTCCACGTATCTTGATGGATGGTGGGTCAAGCCAAGCCATACTGGAAGCTCTAAGGATTCGAGGTGCAATTTGAGACTTGACCATTCCATTTGGTAGAGAGAGGCTGGTCCATTACTTGATTTGTAGGCGAGCATCAGGGTTTTGAATTTAATAAGAGCAGCTACAGGAAACCAGTGAAGTGAACACAGCAGTGGAGTGACGTGAGAGAACTTGGGCTGATTGAAGACCAGTTGAGCAGCTGCATTTTGGGTCAACTGCAGGGGTTTGATGGCTCTTAGAGGAAGACCAACCAGGAGAGAGTTGCAATAGTCAAGTCTTGAGATGATGAGAGACTAGACAAGCACCTGGGCAGCATCCTGGGTCAGAAAGGGTTGAATCTGTCAAATGTTGAAGAGGAGGAACCAGCATGACTGCGCCACATTTGCAATGTGAGTAGAAAATATATAGCTGGTCGTCAAGAATCACACCAAGGTTTCTTGCGTCTTGAGAAAATACAATGATGGAGTTCTCAAACAGGACAAGAAGTTCAAGATGCAGACCAGTCGTTCCAAAAATGAATAGAAGCTCATTCTTGCTAGGGTTGAGCTTCAGGTGGTGGGTTGTCATCCATGTGGAGATGTCTGCCAAACATGATGAAATGCGGCTAGATACCTGAGTGTCAGAAGGAGGGAAGAAAAGCATCAGTTGAGTGTCATCAGCATAACAGTGGTATGAGAATCCATGAGAAGAAATTACTTCACCAAGAGAATGAGTAGTATAGTGAGAAAAAAAGAGGAAGCAGTACTGAGCCTTGTGGGACACCAGTGGAGAGCCTTCATGGAGCAGATGTAGACCCACTCCATGTTACCTGGTAGGACTGACCCTCTAAATACGATCTGAACCACTTCATCGCAGAGTCAGTGATCCCAAGGTTAGAGAATATTGACAGGAGGATCTCGTGGTTGACCGTGTCGAAAGCTGCAGAGAGGTCAAGAAAGATGAGAACCGACGACAGTCCGGCAGATCTAGCTGCATCTCTTTCTAATCTGTATAAATATGGTAGAGAAATGTAGACTCTTGGTTAACATAAACACATATTGTTAATGAAAGAATGCAGAGTGAAAGAAAGCAGGGCAAAGCATGTTTGACTGAAATATTCAGATGTCTGTCATTGCTCTAGTCTAACCTAAACACTGACCTTACTGAGCTTCAAAGTATTTGTAATGTAAACATTTTAACTGTCATATTTTATATTACAGTGAGGAAAATAAGTATTTGAACACCCTGCGAATTTGCAAGTTCTCCCACTTAGAAATCATGGAGGGGTCTGAAATGTTCATCTTAGGTGCATGTCCACTGTGAGAGACATAATCTAAAAGAAAAAATCCGGAAAACTTATTTTCCTCACTTTATTTACATGTAAAGTGAGTTTTAATTTGTTTTAATGTTGATCACTGTAGCTTATAGCTCAAGAAAATCAGCAAAGCAGAATCTCAAATGCTTTTTCATTTTAATATTTCTGTAACGCTGAGGCTGGTGAAGACAGGAGTAGTTCCAATATAGACTTTTTTATTTACATAGATGGGTAGACTGTACACTGGCATATACACACAGAATGACTCACAAAGACAATGATAACAAAAGGAGAATATATACAGGCTGTAATTGGTGACAAATGAGGGGACGGACATGGACAATGAGGTGACATCACTGGGGGCGGTGAACAATGATGTTGCAAAGACAAGTGGAGGACCAACTCAAACACGAATGACATGAAGAGGGGGCGAGGCTCTGATGATACTGATAATTTCCTTTCTATTCATACAGTACCAACATTAAAGCATAAAAAGGATTGAATATGTCACTTTACATGTCATTTATATACAATATAAGACCTTTGTGAGCTAAATCATGAACATTTCTATGTTAATCAGATTTTTCAGATGCACTAGTATTTACTGAGTTCTTCATTATTGTATGAAAGTTTATATATATTTTTATTTTTAAACTGTTCTGAGTCTTGAGTGGGTTGTGCACAGGAAGTTGAGTTCATGCAGAAAGGATATAATGATGCCTTTTTTTAATCTTAGCCCTCTCAGCCTCTTTTTTTTGGTGTTTGGACAAATGTTAATTCGTTTTGCAGCTTACCAAGTCCCTGATGGATATGATCTAGGGAACTAAATAATTGCAGTCCAAGATTCTGCTGAGGGCTTTTTTTAATCTTGTGTGAAAAAAGAGGTAAATATAATTTGTTTTAAAAAGTGACCACTTCCTAATTGTCATTCCGGCCAGACAAACGAAGTGTCACAGTGGAGGGAATACTAATGTGCTGGATGTTCAGATACTGTAATGTGGAGGTATATTTACTACCACATATGACACTAGACAGAGAGAGAGAATTTGAAGAGATACTGAAATGTCCACCCCCGAACACCACCCCTCATCTGCTTTGCCTGCCATGTTCTTCCACTCTTGTATCGACTGATAATAGTGTCTTCTCTGGCTGACAGATAGTAAGTAAACCATGCTCGCTTTGATCTCAGAGCGCCGCTGACTTGCGTTCTTGCGTGCTCTTACAAGAGGCATGTGTGTGTATGTTTTTCTGTCTTTCTCACCTCCCCCAGGTGGAACAGATAATCGGCAGTGTCTAACTGCAAAGTAATCTTCAGTGAAAATTACATCTTTCTGTGGCAGCTGTACTTTTGGAGCCTGTGTTTTGCGACTGTAAACAGATTCATATGGTTTTAACGTCATCTCTGTGTTTGTGATCTCCAGGGGTAGCTCATGGCTTTTTTGTAAATGAGGTGAACTGAATCATTTATGCGAGCACTGAAGATGTTATTTTATTCAAAATCTAAACCTAAAGCTTATACAGAATAATACAGAATAACATCCTCCAGTCGAGGCCTGTTTAGTTTTGCACTGAAGCTTAGAAGCTAATGTAGCTAAAAAAAGTAGATGCTTATATTCCACCAATTCAATCATCACACGTTCTTCAAGCAGACTTTAAGACTCTAACAGACTTTAATTGTTTTCTGATTAGATTAAATGTTTTGCCAGTTTGACCTCTGAATTTTAACTCATACGTGCAGTGAAACACACACACTAGTGAACATGTGCCCAAAGCAAAGACAGCCCTATCCATGGCGCCCGAGGAGCAGTTCTGGGTTAGGTGCCTTGCTCAAGGGCACTTTAGTCATGACCTGTCCGGGGATTGAACTGGCAACCTTCTGGTCACAAGACCAGATCCATAACCACCAGGTCCCAGCTGCCCATGATAATATAAACATGGGCTAAAGTAGGGCTGAGCCATTAATTGAAAATTAAAGATGTATTCACATGACAAAACACCTAGTCAACAGGCAGCATGGCTCTCAGCACTTTCACCTCTTAGCACCGAGGTATTGGGTTCAAGTCCCCATCTAGGTGGAGTTTTCATGTTCTCCCCATGTCTGTGTGGGTTTTCTCAAGGGTTACTGGTTACATACTAAAACATGGAGGTCAGTACGCTAAATTGTCTGTGTGTTTGTGTGTCCAGCTAAGGATTGGTGCCCTGGTTACAGTCAAATTATTGTAATTCCTAGCCCAGCCCAATAAAGGATTCTTACCAGGATTAAGCAGTTAAGAAGATGGCTGGGTGGATGTAGACCACACAGAACAAAATAGTCATGTTAATTGTTAATATTCTGTTAATCGTGCACTGATTTTAGGTCATGTTGACCAGCACTAAACTAAAGTATGGCTTTAGTCCATGTTTATAGATAACAGGTAAAGTATAGATATGTGGGAGGGGTCTTGTAGACGCTTTCCAGGGAGCGTCCTCCAATGAACGGATGTCTTTGTGGGGTATTGTCTTCCCAGGTGGTTCACCAGCGAGAGTTAACAAACATAATTTTACTTTCACTTTCTTCTTTTCATTTGGGAGTCTGAATAACATTTAGGTGTGACTATATCCCCCTAAAGTAGCCTAGTGCTACTCTTGAGTAGCATCCATCTTTAAGAAGGAATTTTGCCCATACTTTTGTCCATTTTTAATAGATAACAGAAGCATAGTCACAGATGGCGAGCTGATCCCAGTAGTTACTACATAGAATCCTTTATGAACCTGCACAAAGACCTCACAGGACAAATACACTCCATATCTGCAGACACTTCGCCTGCAAGCCTTTTTCCTCTGCCAGAGAGTTTCCTTCTTTGATTTTTTAGTGACATTTACATCCCCCTCCCCGAGTATGTGCATGGATGAGGGTAAGTAAAGCTGCTGACCGATATTGAAAGTTGAGGATTCCTAACTCAGTGCTCATTATTCCTGATATACTAACAGTACTAATCTAATGAAGGAAATAAACACTGGATCATTACTGCACCGATGCTAGAGATACTTATTATAGTCGCCTGCTCTGCTCATGGAGATTTCGACCTGGACCTGTCTAAGCAATCTGTGCCAGAGGATCATAGCAAACAGGAGACAGCAGGTGCATCTAGGAAAACACATCAGATGCCAGTCTCTGCGCCAATTAATGTGCCTTCAAGGAACCAACCTTAACATGAAAACAAATGCAGAAAGTCTCATAAACAATGGCACAACTATTGTCATAGTGCATTTACAACCAACCTACTTACAACCAGACTACCAATTTGAAGTCCTTCTTAATACCAGTGACCCTGTGGTTCAATGTCTTTCACTAGAAGCTAGACCTTCCACATGCTGGTCTATTTACACCACAATTACCTGGAATCCTTTGACCGATCTAACTAATTGTGTTTGGAGGCACCGTGTTGGGTCATATTAGAAGGATTGAAAACGAGCCCCAGGTGGCTCAGCAGGCTAAGACGCTGACACTATGACCAGAGGATTGCAAATTCAAATCTCAGTCATGCTGTTTGCCATCAACATCCAGGGCCCAATAGAGCAAAAAATGGCAGTGCTCTCTCTGGGCAGGTAGATGGCGCTCTCACTCTCCTTATCACTCTCACATTGCAATGTCTGCTGGCTCAGGCGTCTACTGATTGGTCCATTCGGAGCTGGGAATTCTGCGCTTTCCTCCGAGCGCTTTGGCTCCCCAGTGACGGTTTGTCAAGCGGTAGTTTGAGAAGAGGTGGTGGCTGCACACGCAGTGGAGGAGGCCTGTGCTTGTCTTCTCCCTCCTAGAGTCAGGGACAGTGCAAAAGTGATGGGGAGAGCTCCCCAGTGGATAAGGATGGGTTAATTGGCTACTACCACATTTGGAAGGGGAGAAAATTGGCAAAAAAAAAAAAGGATTGAATACATACATCATTTTTCAGTTTACTGCTTGCTGGTTTGCAGTAAACATTTTGGCTTTGTATTCCAGACACAGTATGGCACGGTATGTGAAGTTAGAATGAGGTGTGAGCTGTGTGTACTGTCAAATGCAGAAGGTGTTAAGTTAGGGAGTTTCTTCCGAAGCTGTTAGGTGTTTGACTTGAGGTGATTGACACCCAGTCTCCGCCCCCAGCATGACCCTCAGGGAAAATGGAGCATTGTGTACCATTAGAGCCTGACATTGATCCAGTGAAATGGCTTTAGTCTGATCTCACAGCAGACATATTTTAAGGGTGAAAGGAGGAAGTGGAGGAGAGAGAGAGAGAGAGAGAGAGGGAGGGAGTTAGCTAGCTGTTGGACTTTTCGACTAAATGCACTCTCATCAGTACACTGAGGGAACATTCAATGGCTTCCGCTGCAACTCCATTTAGCCCTATTGATTTTGCAATCTTCCTCGCTCCTGTCTCTTTACCTTTTCCCCATTTTTTCACTGAGAGCCAGAGAGAGAGAGAGAGAGAGAGAGAGAGAGACTAGATTTAGGCTGTGTACTTTGTTTACTCGCCTCTATCTCTCACTCTCACTCCCTCTCCATCTTCACCACCACTCTTCCTAATGGATCATAAGATGGGTTGCTTTCATGGTGATGCCTACTGTTCCAACCTGTTCCAATGTTTACTAAACAGAGGGGCTATTAAGTTCTCCTGGGCTCGGTCAATGAGTCCAGTCTGCTGCAAATTGCTCGCTGTACAGGATGGCAGGGTAAAACTTCCACATTTCCAGCGTCCATTCTGCGGCCCAACTGATATGAACATAATGTCACAGACACATGCCGATGGAACAGCACAGTATATGTCATTTGAAAATGCCAGATGGACTTTAGACTGTGTGGAACTTTCATGTTGAATGGGCCATTAGAAATGCTCCAAAATTGCTTGGAATAAAATGTTCTCATCCTGACTTCCAGGAAAAGTTCAAGTTCAAGTTGTTTTTTTCTTTGTAAAGTTACAAGTTTGGAGTAAGTTTTTGTCCTGACATTAGAAAAATGTCATTTTATATGGTCAAATATTAAATATTTCCCCCTAGTTGTGGTTATATGATCACTGACTGGCTATTATCAAGTCATCAACTCAATTTTTAATCCCCGTTTAGCAGATGTTGATTTCTTTTAACCCTGAAAAGCCTGAACGATCACGTGTTAGAACCGTTATGTTGGTTCTGGGGTTTGACTGAAATACTGAGCTGTACACACTAGTAGAATGCAGGATTCCTCCATCCTCCTCGGCCTACAGCGCGCTGGGGGAGTTGAAATGACAACAGAGACTGAGTCTGTTCTTAAAATGGTTTCCCAGTTTATTTTTCAAACAGCAGAGTATATATGCTTTAGAAAGACAAAGACGTACAGGTTTGGAACCGTGTAATGTTGTCATTGGATGAAAAATGGAGAAGGATCATGATTGGGTTAGACTTATTTTAGTCACGTTGTTAGGAGACCCCAAGGGTAGCTTAGTGGGCCTGTGGCAATGAGACTAAACAGATAGCTTTGGAGCCTTGTTAATCAGACATTGTCATTACTGAAAGTTAGAGGCAAGGTCTCTGAAATGTAATCTATAGTTTTGGAGTCAGCTAGTCTTGAAACTAATGTCACAAAGCATGTGTGTGGATCCATGAATTTAGGAGCAGGACAGCAGGCCTGAACTTCAAAGACCTGTCTTATGCATCTATGAAAAAGAGGTTTTCTAACAACATGTTTGCCAGAAAATTCTGAAAAGTTTTGTTTTGTATCATATTTGATACATCCAGAGTCTGTGGCTCACGCCAGTTTGGTTCAACAAACAAAGACAAAGAAAACACAGTTTTAAAACATTTGACTTTATTCACTTTGTATAAAGTGGTACCTTGAGATACGAGTTTCATTTGTTCTGTAACAGAGCTCATAACTGAAATAGATTTAATCTGTTCCAGCCCTGTAAAGCATCCCCAAACCATCCTAAATTATGGACAAAAAGACATGTGTTGAATTAAGAAACACACATATATACACTTTACTAATGCATAACAAAATGGTTCAATTTCAGATTTCAAGAAATATTAGTGTAAAATAATTTTTGGGGAATTCTCGCTGTAGCATTTTAAATTGGTGAGGAATTCGATGCACACGGTACTGTGTATTACAGATGCGTAGTGCGCGCTGTACAGTAAAATCTCTCTTCTCCCATTTCACTTCGGCATCAGACTGCTGCCAAGAAATTCAGCAACTGGCTGAAGAATGCGATGCCATGGTTCGTTCTTTGCAGTTCAGTACAGAACAATTTTCACTCAGAAGAAGCAGCAAGTCTACATATTTATATTCAGGGCCGGTGCACGCACGTGGATCACAGGTCTGCACAAAATAATATTAACAGTATTTAACTTAATTACTGTATTCATTCATTCATTCATTATCACACCCGCTTAATCCTTATCAGGGTTGCGGTTAGTCCCCTACCCCATCACTGGGCGCAGGGCAGGGCATTACATTAGTCAACTAAGCCCAGGACAGGGCGCCAGTCCATCGCTGGGTGACACACACGGACAATTTTAGAGTACCCAATTTACCTGACCTCCATGTTTTTGGACTGTGGGAGGAAACCGGAGACCCCGGAGGAAACCCACGCAAACACGGGGAGAACATGAAAACTCCACTCAGATGTGGACTCGAACCCAAGACCTCAGTGCTGAGAGGCGAACGTGCTAACCACTAAGCCACCGTGCTGCCCATAATTACTGTATGTATGTTATTAAAATTAAATAGGTTTAAGAGTTTAAAACATTTTTACCATCAATTTTTTTTTTTCAAAATGGATGCAAGAAGGAGTACAGCTCATGAGATTGGACTTGATTCTGAGGGTAACACATGAGAAAGAATGAGATGCAGGTGTTGTGCTGCTGCCCATACTGGACCTTTGTACCAATGCGCCAACTAGCAGCAGTCACTCGTATCTTGAAATTTTGCTTGGATCTTGAACAAAAATATGGATGGAGTCAAAGCTCGTATCTTAAAAAAATGTGTATGTTGGTCTGCTCATATCCCAAGGTACCACTGTACTTTTATTTTACACTTCATACACTTTCCTTTAAATTGTTACTCACATAATTTCAAACTGCATGTTTTCTCTGGTCCTCCAGGAGGCAAAATATATGTATAAGATTTTACACTTCAGGTTTTCACATTTTATGTATTTATTTATGAAGATAATGATACTTATTATATATATTTTTTCATTCCCATTAAATAATTGCATTATGTTGAAACTCATGTATGATACACTTGGTATTATTGGGCTAATTAGCTTTTTGTATTTGTGTTTGTCATCAGTTAAGATGTTCTGTGTTATCATGTTATCCTCACACTAATGTTTTAATTGCATTGATATAAAAATAATGATATTTTATGTTCAACCTGTATTGCTATAGCAGTCTATGGCTGATGTAAGATCATGAAACCATTAAACTCCAGAGAAATGAGTGATTCTGCTGAGTTTAGCAGACCTGCTCATAATAATATATGCTTTTCAGCATTTTGGAGATACTGATAATTATATGCGACCTTAAATGGCCAGTTTTATTGTCCATTTGATATATTGATCAAGCTCCAGTTCATTTCCATCCCTATGAGACAGATAGAAAGGACAAGTGGACAGGTCAGACCAGGCTTTGAATTCAGAACAGAGTAACACTGCTGCAATGATGACATTGATTTAAAGCCACATGAAATGCATTCACAATGGACATATTGCAGAGGAGGGGGGGAAAATCGATGACAATATCAGCTAAGACGTAAGGCAATGATCCATTAATCGCTGTGTGGTTGGCAAACGTCGGTGCTGATCGATAGCCAAAGATTTGTTTGCATTAACCATGGCTCTCATTGATTGAAGGTGTGTGTGAGTGTGTTTACAGTGTGAGACTATCCTCCTCATCATCTCAAATCACCCTCAGATAGAAGGCTCCATGCGTGGGCCAATCAAATTTGCTGTCATTCGTAAACGTCAGTTTCTCAGATCATCGACCTGTGGTGTGGAGGCAGAGAATTGCGCTCAGCCCCTGTCGATACCACACCTTTTGTATGCTTATCTTCTCCCGATTACGCGGGGTCATGCCTGAGGCTTCCTACAGCAACCCCCTTAAGGCAGCGTCGTTTTTTCGGATCAGCCTGGTGGCGCTTCTCGCTTGGCTGCTTGCATGCTTTAATGAGTACATGGTAGAGTTGTAATGAGATTTGGTTCTCGTCAGTTCTAGTCCTGAAAAAACTGCAGAGGAGGAAAGTGTGGAGATGCAAATCAGGCTGAGGACAAAAGACATGTAATTCTCATGTGTGCCAGGTTGACATTTTTACTTATTGCTGGTGTCATGAAGACTTGTATCACTGGTAATAGAAAAATCTGCTCTTTACTAAATCATCTGTTAATGTGACTTTCAAAGTGTTCAAACAGTGTAAACAGCCGCTACAAAACGGCAGAGTGTGTGATCTTCATTGAGTAAATTGCAGTATTTAATTATAATTACTAATTTAATTATAATTTAATTATGCATTTTATGCCCTGACAATGAGCAAAAAGTGAGAAGTAAGCCTGAGAAACACATGCTTTGAAATGTTTTGATTAAAGAAGCCAAAAATGCTAATGAATAGTCCAGCTGAATGATGGAATGAATTGACCATGAATGCACAGTACCGCCACCATACTTGACTTATTTACATTCTATACTTTACATTTTCACTTCATTCTAGTGAACTGTCTTTCCTTCTTTGTACCAAACAGTGCAAAGCTGAGGCTTGAGCATCTCCAATGAAGAGAGAACTCGAGCAGCCATTCCTCTGTTCTTTTTTCCCTCTCCCCTCTTTAACGGGGGCTAGAGGGAGGGTACACTTGTTCATTCTCTCTCTTTCTGCATTGCTCGCCTTGCCATAATCAAGGCCCTACGTTTGTGATGTACCTAAAGGCTGCTTAGCGGCGTGAAATAATCATGAGCCATTGAATAATTCATCCGTATGGCTCTATTTCCGCAGTAACCGGGTGCGTTTCCGTCCATCTCTTAGAGCCAGCCGAAATCACCACCCTCTTTTCATTCCTCAACATATCCTCATCCGCCGCCTCGCCACAAAAGCCTGGCACAAAGCAGTTTAGAAAAACAGATCACTTCTGCCGCCCAGCTTTCATCTGTGTCACCCTCCCCGCACACGACCCCTCCTCATTGCCCCCCCCCCCTTTTTTTTGTTGCTGCTCCAAATATAACCCAAAATATTCAGACTCTGCCATTCCTCACTGTTTTGGCATGGGTTTTTTTCCTTTCCCGCTTCAAAGTAAAATCTGTACGCAGTGCCGGGAATATTTTGCCTACAGCTGCTCTGACAAAATGAGAATACCAATTTTCTCTAGTTAGGAGGAAAGCCTGTGCTGGGAATATTTAGAACTTAAGGCAGTGCTTTTACAAAAAAATAAATAAATAAATAAAAACAGGTACTTTCGATCGCAGGAATGTTTTTTCTTTTTTCCTGGAGTGCTTCACTTTTTCCCTTTACAAGCCTGAAATGATGGCTTTTGTCATGGCTGGCTGAAGTGCTTGGCAGGGCCACGTTTAGTGGAAGTCACTTTACCATGCCATTTAATGGATGTGACTCAATAATGCAGGAGTGCACCGTGGAAGGCAGTGGAGGCAGTTGGCGGATGAGGGATTTTGTGTGCGTGTTTGGGACCTCGATCGACCAAGAGAGGCCTAAAGTGTTAGAGCATGCTGCACTGCCTTTAAAACTTTGTGTGTGTGTGTGTGTGTGTGTGTGTGTGTGAGTGTTTATATGTATGAAACACATTTTCCAGTGAAGTGCTGTGATGGACTGCCAGTGAACTTCGTGGCCCCCATCAGCACGGAAGGGAAAGGATGGAGAGATATGTTCCCCTCTTCCACTGATGGCTCCTCATGAGTTATTGTCCCATCTTCTCCTCCCCAGGCTGCCCCTACACTTTCATTTACTACCCTCTCTCTCTCTCTCTCTCTCTCTCTGTCTCTCTCATCTTTCCATATATCCCTCATTCTGCCCTCACATTGCTGTAATGTGCAACACCTGGGCAGATATGATAAAGAAACAAGAGCTGGTAATGAGCTTGACTAACCTGCATAAACGTTCTCTTATGTAAACTGATTTCATGACGCTGTACTTTGAGATAAATGGTAATATTGGCCACTAACACTTTTCAGTGTGTTCATAAATTGGGTATACTGACTGATGTGATTGTCATGGGACCTATCAACTATCACATTTGTGAAATATTATTGGCCAGCAGACACATCAGTCAGGTTCTAGTGTAGCTGCTGTGCTTTTGTGGATGAAAAACATGTAGAAAACTCAACAAATACATCAAATGCCCACGCTGTTGTCAGTATAGATCAGCACTAGTACACTAGTGTGGGAGCTTTGAAGACCTTGTATGTGATGTTCATACCGACAGTGTTTCTTATTTTACTGCACCGTGGTAGGTTAGTCCAAGGAGGTACAAATCAATGTAAATGTTCAATGTGGTCTTTAACCCTCTGGGATCATCAAATTGGATGTTTCTGTCTTTTTCTATGAGTATCATTGTGATAATACAGCACAGACATACAGTTCAGACATTTCCAAAATCTGTAGAGTCCTGTATTCCATCTTATCTGGAGATGATTCACGTCCATTGTTCCTAGTCTATGAAAAGTCTGAGATACCCCTCATCTGCCATCTGCAATGGACACCCAGGAACTCATTAAAGACTGACCCATCTGCCTCTCACTGTTTGTGATTGGTGGATTCATGTGTTAATTTACATTTTGTGTGAAACTGACCAAAAGAAATCACACATCAGAAACCCTTCATTTTTCACTGGGTCCACATTCCAGACATTGGGAATGAAGCAGAGATTTAAGTGTTTAGGTATTTTACATACATCTATCATCTATTATATTCATGAATCCAGAACTGTTGTGAATCCAAAATGTGGTATGCCGAGTCAAAAATGATCTGCACTCAGGCTGTAGAATTTATTTTAATCAGTTTTTTGACGGTCTTCCTGCTTTTCAGTAAATGTTGTCTATCTATCAACAAGCTTTCATATTCCTTCATTTTTGGCTGAGCTGTGAGCCACGAATGCACCGCTGTCTTCACCTCTTTATCAGCCATGAGTCTCCATCCTCTTATGGACGCTTTCAGACCCAGAAAACTGTCAGAGCATCAATCTTCCAGCTGATGTTTGACTTTTGAACTTTTTTTAGTCAGTAATTGAGGATGTTTCCAATCCACACTCAGGCTTTTCTTTCGGGTGGCAGCCATTTTTTGTTGCACTGCAGTCATAAATGACATAACATGATGTTCAATCCTGGACACAGTGACCTGGTATAGAAAGTGCTTATAATACATCAGACGTTTTAATACACAGTGCCCTCCATAATTATTGGCACCCCAGGTTAAGAAGTGTTCTTTGGCTTCTAATAATTTTTTTAATAACATAGGACAACAATGCAAAAAAAGAGAAAAATCTAAGCTTTAATTTAAGAGCCTTTATTTGGTGGGAAAAAAATCACACATTAAGAAATAAATCTTTTGAATGAAATCATGTGTGCCACAATTATTGGCACCCCTGGTTTTAGTACTTTGTACCACCTTCTTTTGCCAACAAGACAGCATTTAATCTTCTCCTATAACTCTTCACAAGATGGGAGAATACAGAAAGAGGGATATTCGATCATTCCTCTTTGCACAACCTCTCTAAATCGTCCAGAGTCCTGGGTCTTCTCCTATGCACTCTCCTCTTCAGCTCACCCCACAAGTTTTCTATTGGGTTGAGGTCTGGGAACTCAGATAGCCATGATAGGAGGTTGATTTTGTGCCTTATGAACCATTTTTGAGTAGATTTGGCCACATGTTTAGGGTCATTATCTTGCTGAAAGACCCAGTGATGACCCATCTTCAGCTTTCGGGCAGAGGCCACCAGATTCTGATTCAAAATGTCCTGATACTTCAAAGAGTTCATGATCCCATGTATCCTTACAAGGTTCCCAGGTCCTTTGGGGTAGAAACAGGCCCACAGCATCACCAATCCTCCCCCATACTTAACAGTGGGTATGAGGTGTTTTTCTGCATACTCATCCTTGGTGTTACACCAAACCCACTTAGAATGTTTGTTGCCAAAAAGCTCTATCTTGGGTCTCATCTGACCAAAGCACACGGTCCCAGTTAAAATCCCAGTACCAAGAAATTTTTTTTTTTTTCACTTGAATTGAATGTTGCTGGGGTTTTTTTTTTTTTTACATTTTTTCAGAGTCAGATTATTTTTCTGCAATTAATATATATATATATTAAGGCTGACATTGTTCTGAAGGACTGACATTGTTCTGAACATTTTGTAATGAACTATATGGGTAAGTGACTTTATAGGAGAATTTAAGAAGATATGCAGTAAGGAAATGCCCTTAGACCTCATAGGGAAAAGATCCAGTAGATTTGGTTCTTCCAGGGAAAGAAACAGTAATGTAAATGTCTGCAGGCAGGACATGGTGAGTGGAGTCAAAACAACTTGAAATACATTCATTACAACATAATCTGAAACATTTATGTTCTCTAACCAAAGACACTGAAGACGAACCTTTATAGTTGTCAGTCTATTATGTTTCTGGTGAGTGGTGGTCTCACGGTGGTCCCTGTGGATGAGATAGAGGAGGTGATGAATTGAACTGCTGTTAGTGTCTGTATCTATAAAGTGGTATGATAAAGTGTGTGTAGGTACAAGGTTCCTAATAAACTGCTATCTGTATATGATATAGAGGCAGGGAAAATGAGAATTTTAACACAGTCATCTTTTTTACTGATGATAAGCACACACATTCTCATCAAGTCAGGATTGATTATCCTTTGAACTGGATACAGGGTCATTATATCAGGCCAGAGGGCTTCATTGGTCAGATTAGTTTTTCACCACAGATGAGTCAGGTCTAAATTCTCTACCAGGTTTGAGTTCACTCAAGAACATCTTAAATAGTCTTGAGCTTTGAGGGCTTCATTACTTTCTTCTGTTATAAGGTACACAAAAGGAAAGAGTCATATGAAAGCTGAAACCCTTGACTTTGTACTAAAGTTGTCAATTTCTGACTATTTTGAGCTCCTAATAAGAGATTCTGCTTCAAATAAACTGTCATATCATCAGTTACAGTGTTGAATACGTGTTGATTTTTGGTTACAGACCCAAACAAATAGAGCTGAGCACTCACTTTCTGCACGTTAAATTCTGCAAGTTGTACGTTACTTCGGTCATGTGATGAGGCAGCACATGAGAGCATTGAAGGAAGTGTTATGACTGGACTTGTGGAGGGAGTCAGAAGATGTGGAAGACCAAGAATAACCTGGATGGATAACATCAAGACATGGACTGGATTATCAGCTGCTAACCTGCTACAAGCAACCAGAGACAGATGGCATTGGAGAGAAGTGACTCGTCATGTGACAAGACATGACATGACTCACTTTCTGTCCTGCTGAGGGGCGCCCTCTTATGGCAACAATAGTCGCGTTTCAATTGACCCTGAAATATCGCAAATTAGAATTGCGAATAAAAATGTGCTTAATGGAAACACGACAATTTCGAAACAACTCAGGTTTTTAGATAAAAGTCTTTTGCGATAAGATGAGGTGGTTTTTTCAATCGTATCGAAATTGATTTATATTACAAAAGTGTAATGGAAACACTCGAACGGACTTTTTTCTCAACAAGGGAGTCATGTGATCAACAACCGGACGTTTCTATTGGCGAAAAAGACGACGAAGAAGAAGACAACAATTGAACGTGCGAGGATGAAGATGACGCGGCATATTTGGAATAACGAGGAGAATCCTTGGACAATGTGCAGCTGCTCCACTAGAGATCTCACAGCATCACAAAGTTCATTAAAAGTTGAGTGTGTCATTCTAAAATGTTGAATCCACAGCTCTTCTGTAAAATCATCGACTACAGTTTCCCAAAAACGCCGCATACGTAGCCGCTCCCAAGTATAAGGGGCTTGTCACTCCAAAGCCTCGATAAGTCGCCGTCTCCTCTGATGGCTGATGATGAGCGCTAGTGCCGTGGTAGCAGTATGTATAAAGCTGAAATATGTGTTTACATCCACTGCCGCTATGTTTGTAATGACTTATCACGAGAACAAACATATTCACACGTGATTTTATAAAAGTATTTCACATTTAATGGAAACACCGCAACTGTGAAACTTGTTTTGTAGACAAAACAGAATATCGATAAACTTTTGGAAACGCAACTAATGTTGTGTTGTTAGATGAACCTACATGAAGTCCATTCAGTGCTGTGCAGCCTCTTACATTTTTAGTGTTCAGCAGTAAATTGTAAGCACATTATTACATTACAAATCTTAAAACACATTTTCTGATAATGTGAATGATTCCTTAAAAAACATCAACATTCTGTATTTGTCTCATGTAGCTGCTGTATAAACACTTGGGCAGACAGAATCGTAAACAATGTAGTTGAGTTTCAGAGGGTAAATCATAGAGAGAGAATGCTTTTGTGAAAGGAATGTGAAACTGTGATGAATAGTAAACAGTGACATAAATGTTCGGCCTATATTTGCTTTGCCGTCTGTGATTTTGTTAAGAAAGATGAAGTTACACTAGATGCAGAGGGAGTGTGTATGTATATTTGTGTGTGTGTGTGTGTGTGTGTGACAATGTTGCATCCTAAGCAGGCTTGTGTCTGTGCGAGGGTCCCAGACTCATTAGGAGGGTATTTTATTGTCTCATTACATTGTTTACGCGATGAGGGAAAGTATACAGGCACACTCAGTGTATGTGTGTGCGTATATTAGATGTAGTTCAGTAGTGTATGAAGAGAATACAGTCTTCTTCATTAAGCTGCCCTGTGGGACTCTTCTCTCTCAGTCATAGCGACAGGCCTAACCTATCTACATTACACCAGAGACATCAGCCTTCAAGCTCTGTCATCTCCTGAAATAACCCTGTATGTTTAGCATGCTCTGTGTGTTTTTGGAGCTGTACGTGTTGAAGGAACAGTATGGCCAGGCTCATGTTTTCAGCTTTGGGCATGGACTCATTTGCCATTTTATTACAGATGCCAATGCTTTATTCTCAGCTGTACATTTACACAGAGGTCTAGTTTCAAGGTTCGTTCTAGCAATTCTCCAACCCAGAGGTCATGTTCTGTAATGGGCCGGTATGGATTTAATATCCAAAGAAGCAGGAGCACAAACTGTTTCTGATTTTTGAGACTGATATTTGAGACCCAAACAAATAGAAGTGAGCTCTCAGAAGGGCGCCTGCTGAGGAAGCATTCGACAGTGTCCCTCTGGGTGTCCTGTGGGGGGTGCTCTGGGAGTATGGGGTATGAACTCGTTGCTAAGGTCTATCCAGTCCCTATACATACAAATCAGGAACTTGGTCCGCATTGCCAGCAGTAAGTCAGACTGGTTTCCAGTTGAGGTTGGACTCCTTCAGGGCTTCCCTTTGTCACTGATTCTGTTCTACTTCTTATGGACAGAATTTCTCGGCATAGCCAAATGGTGGAATGTCTCTGGTTTGGTGGCCTCAGGATTCCATATCTGCTTTTAGCAGATGATGTGGTCCTGCTGGCTCCATCAAACCAGGACCTCCTGCTCTCACTAGACCAGTTTGCATCTGAGTGTGAAGCAGCTGGGATGAGAATCATCACCTCCAAATCTGAGACCATGGTACTCAAATTCACTCCCAAAGGTAAAGTGCTCTCTCCAGGTTGGGAGGAGGCCTCAAGTGGAAGAGTTTAAGTATCTAAGGGTCTTGTTCGTGAATGACGGTAAGGAGGAGTGGGAGGATAATAGGCAGATTGCTGCAGCATCCGCGTTGATGCTGACTCTGTACTGGTCTGTTTTGGTGAACAGAGAGCTGAGAGAAGGCACAGCTGTCTGTTTATGGTTGGTCTGTGTTCCAACCCTCACCTGGCTTTGGGTAGTGATTGAAAGAATGATATTGCAGATACAAGTGGCTGAAATGAGTTTTCTTCGTAGGATGTCCAGGCTCTCCATTAGAGACAGGGTGAAGAGTTCGGACATCCAGGAAAGACTCAAAGAAGAACTGCTACTCCTCCATGTTGAGAGGAGCCAGTTGAGGTGCTTCAGGCACCTGGTTAGGATGCCTCCCGGACACCTCCTTGGTGAGGTGTTCCGGGCATGTCCAACTAGGAGGAGGCCCCGGCAAAGACCTTGTAATCCTTCCATATCCATATGTGCTAGATGAGGTGGCTGGGAAGAGGGACGTCTGGTCTACTTTGTTTGGGTTGCTACAACCACAACCCTGATACGCATAAGAAGAAAATGATGGATGAAGTGTACCCCCTTATGGCACAAATCTGAGTTGCATGATGTCCCTACATAATGTCCCTTCAGTGCTGCGCAGCCTGAAAAAATGGTTTCTGGCACAAAAATCTAAAAAGCTCTATATTTTTAAGCATTCAGCAGTAAACTGTATGCATATGTTATTACATTACAAGTCGTAAAACACATTTTCTGATCATTTGAAGGATTTAGTGTAGTTGCTGCATAAAGATGTGGGCATGCAGATTCAGACGTATAATCCTCAATGAGTCATTGGAGGAATAAAGACCCGTTACATGGTTTGCAATATGAGAATAATACCTAGTATATACCTATGCTATGGACTAAGAATAGTGTGCCACCAAAATAATATCTGGATACGGATGGATGGGGTAAAGGATGACAGGTGCGCTATAGTTGCTAATTATATACCAGCTCAGTGCACCTATACAGTACCTGATTAACTGAGCTGTGAGCTTAGGTAGCTCGGTATGTACTGCATATTTATTAACTGATCTATAACAGCATCTCTCTCTCTCTCTCTCTCTCTCTCTCTCTCACTCGCTCTCTCAGTTGCACAGCAGCCTTTACAGATTCATTTAGCCACTCTAAGCTCTTCCAAATTGTGAGGTTTCAGATGAGGTCACTCTTGCGCCGACTCCTGTCCCCAGAGGGCAGAGTCTAATTCCTGTCCTAATTACTCACTTTGTCAGCCCTGTAATTTATAGTCACCTTCAAGTGCACTGTGGGCCCGATGCCATCACTATTGGCACGCTGCAGTTTTCCAGCACTGGACACCGCTGGGTTAGGGTCTAAGCAGACACTCATGTCAAATGCCCATCAAGCCATGTCCTTCTAACTTGTGCGCCATCTATGGTACATCCAGCTTCTGGTACGTTTGTAGTTGTTCACGAGGCCTACATTTAATACACTTCCGTTTTCCATTTCAGGCTGCCCTGCTGACCTACATTCTCAGTGTTTTACATGCTTCAACTGTAAGGCAAAGACGACTGCGAAAGGGAATAAAAGATCCTGAGCAGCACACTAGTTTTAGTCAAGGACTCTTTCAAAGCATCTCTCTGGTGTTCACCTAAAGTAACTCTCAGACATTATAATATTTAGATCAAAAACAAAAGAAATCTAATATGTGCACGCACAAGCCTCAGAAGGAACTAAACACTGATAGAAGAATCTTGAATGTAAAATATTCTCATTCATAAGGCTGACGAGTGAATGCTCATACTGGAGCTGGTGCTTATTCATATGAATCTTTTAAGAATGGACTCAAATGTCCACTGGTTTGTGAACCCAGTGATTTCTATATAGCTCCAAAAAAGTTCCCCACTTATTGTAAACAATAGCAGAACCCTTTTTGGGGCTATATAGAACCCTGTGCAAAAAAGTTCTATATAGAACCATCTACAACACATTTCTCATCAATCTCATCAATAAAACCTTTATCCACAGTAACGTTTATTTGGCTGTTCATGGTTCTATATACAGTAGAACAATTTTCTGTAATAAAGAACCTTTGAAGTGTAAAGGTTCACCCTGCAGCTAGGGTGAATAGTCCAGTGGGACCACGTTTGTGGAGCAGCATTTGGATGAACAGGGCACACCCTTGTGGAGCAGCAATTGGACTCATATAGGGAATTGCCCTCCTTGCTGAGTGGCATCTCCACCCACTAGGCACTGCACTCCTCACTGAGCAGTGGTTCCCCCTGCTGGACATTGCCTCTGCTGAGCCGTGTATGGTCCTTCTCCCTCCAGCACAGTGATTGGGTGCTAAGGGCAAGCTCATGCCTCCTTATTGGTTAGAGTCAGCATTAGGTCATTGCCTGCAGCTGTCCCCCTAGTTCTCCTTTTCTCAGTGCCTGACTTCCATTCAGCTAAGGAGGCAGAGATGTTGCTTTATTTTTTTTTGTGGGTATTTAGGGGGATTTCATGTTGTCCTCAGGAGGAGGCTTCACCAATAAATCCGCAAACCGTTTGTCATTACGATCAGTGTCTATTGGTATGGTGCAGTTTGGCAGCCCCTCCTTCCTGCTCAAAGCAAAGAGTGAATGCACTATCTTCCCTATTGCCGACACATGATTCTGACAGAAAGGCTTAATTCCTCACAGCTGTCATCAAGTTGTACGGAGGCTTCCCTCAGCTGCCGCTCTTCCTGCAGAGCATGGTAATCTTTTCAGACCCACCCCAGGTGGCAGTGCATGTTGGCAATGAGTGGAACTTCCATCTTGGCAAGTTTGTTTATTTTCTGAGCTTCATCTTTTCCCATTTCCAGAAGCATGTGTGCACCATGTTTTCTCTGCTGCACCCATTCACCCCCAGCTGTGGCTTATAGTTTTGTTTTGTTCTTTTGGGGTTGCTTTGCGCTTCTCCTTTCCAATGCAGGGATTTGGTGCCGGAGCAAGCTTCTCTCCCCTCACTGGTTTCAGCCAGCAGCAGCTCATTGGTTTCGGCTGCTGGTTGCTTTAAAACAGGCTCCATCACCAAGCTCAGTGAAGAGCCATTGGTTATATTTCACCTATCATTCCACCATCAATTACATTGTCAGCAGCAGGATTTCATAGGAGTTGCTCACCCTGACTTCTATCCCACTAAATCTCCATTTTCATCCATGTAGCCAGAGATGTTGCTTTGTTTTTATTTTCATGGGGATTTAGGGGATGTTACATGGACTGGGTAGGAGCTCCACCACTAAACTCACGAGCTGTTTGGACTATGATCTGTTTTTATTGCCGTGGTGCAGTTTGGCGGCCTCTCCTCCCTTTCTATGCAATATGTGGGCTGCGTAAGCCTCCCGTACTGATATAAGATGCCGGCAGGGTGGTTAAATCCCCTGTACCTCCCTTCATGTGGTACTGGGGCTTCAGAGGCTTCCCATGTATGGAGTTGAGCCACCACCCTAACACACTCAAGGTCTGTTTGTTTATGTTGAGCCCTTCATGTCCCACGAGCAGAGGTGGGAGTAAGTCCCTCATGTGCAAGTCACAAGCAAGTCTCAAGTCATTGCCTTCAAGTCTCAAGCAAGTCCCAAGTCACTGTGGTGAGAACCAAGCAATTCAAGTCGAGTCCCTGTTATAAGTCAAGCAAGTCACAAGTCTAGTCATACAAATATGGTCTGATCTACCCCAGTTTACACATTTAAATCAATATAGACAGTCGTATACAAATTGAGTTTTATTTCAACATAAACTAAACCTATTAAACATCAAATATACCTCAAGCATACAATTACATAACTTACTTAATGACTTACATCCCCCATTAAGAGGGTTACGCCATTTCTCCATAACCTATTAATGCATCTCTCGAAGGAACTTCTTAATGAACATTTCTGAGCACAAAAGAGTATTACATCATTAACTGAATAGTAGATAAAATAAAAATAAGTATATAAAATAAATAAAAACATATTGCCTGAAATGTAAACCTGTTACCTATAAAATAATGTCTGAAATGTTAATATTACAAACATTACAAAACATCAAACCATGAAAACATTCACATAAAGTTTAGTATGCCACATACTATTCATGCTGTTTTGTCCAGTTCATATCCACACTAGCAAGCATCTCTGCCACAACATTAAAGAAATATTTAACTTTAGCATAACTTTCAAAATTAAGCAATCTTATCTTTACATATGCTAGATGTCAGGGTTGCTAGACAGTGTAGATATGAACAGAACAAAATCACAACAATAGCATGTGGTATACAACAACCACATGTTTTTTATTTTTTTAAATTATATATTTGTATGCATTTTGTGTGTTTGGTTTTTTTTTTTTTGTATACAAACCAGATTCCAAAAAAGTTGGGACACTAAACAAATTGTGAATAAAAACTGAATGCAATGATGTGGAGGTGCGAACATCTAATACTTTATTCAGAATAGAACACAAATCACAGATCAAAAGTTTAAACTGAGAGAATGTATCATTTTAAGGGAAAATATGTTGTTTCAAAATTTCATGGCGTCAACAAATCCCAAAAAAGTTGGGACAAGGACATTTTTACCAATGTGTGGCATCCCCCCTTCTTCTTACAACACTCAACAGACGTCTGAGGACAGAGGAGACCAGTTTCTCAAGTTTAGAAATAGG
>BRDA01010259.1:101351-123844 GCA_036984385.1 Crenuchus spilurus
TCTTTCCCAATGTTAATGCTGTTATTTTCAATCTTATGCAATTTCGTTGTACTTGTTGCAATGACAATAAACCATCCCTTATACCTTATACCTTATATACAGTAACCAATATCCATCAAAATACATCAATACAGAGCAAAATACAGTAAAATATAATATCCAGTATACATCAACATACAGCAATAAACAGCAAAATACAGTAAATACTGTTATATACAGTAACCAATATCCATCAAAATACATCAATACAGAGCAAAATACAGTAAAATACTGTTATATACAGTAACCAATGTCCATTAAAATACATACATAAACAGAAAAGTACAGTAAAATTTAGCAAAATGCAGCAAAGTACAACAAAATACAGTGATATACACTAAAATAATGTAACCAGTATACATCAAAATACAGCACTACATAGTAAAATTCAAACACAGTAAACAGTATACATTAACAGTACATAAACAATTACAGTAAATACAGCAAATTACAATAATATACAGCATAATACATTAAAGTGAACATCAGTAAAGAAGTCCACATGTTGTCAGCAGCAGATGAAAATAAATGTGGAATATATATATATATATATATATATATATATATTACAGATAAGTATGATTTTTCTCACATATGTGGTAGAATAATCAGGACAAATAAAGTACATATCCTTCAAAATGATACTAACAACCCTTAGAAGTCTTAGAAGTATTATAATATGTCCAAGCCTCTGGAACCCTGTTGATATTATTAGGACTTTGATCTGGTATATATTTAACATGCATATTTATGTTTAATTAACTGTACAGATTCAAATCTGCACTGTTTCAAACTGACACGTTAATAATAAAGACTATAAGATGGTAACATGTACATGATATTTATAGAAATATTCTCAAAGAGCAGCACATCTGGAACACTGCATTAATACTGCAGTCATTGTAAGTTCCTTTATATGTGATAATCAACAGTGTGTCTCAAAATCATTTACCAATCTACACACTAGGGGGCAGTGAGCACGCATGCCCAAAGTGGTGGGCAGCCTCTATCCATGGTGCCCGCAGATCAGTTGGGGGTTAGGTGACTTGCTCAAGGTCACTTCAGTCACTTCACTTTAGGTTCACAAGGTCGGATCCCTCACCACCAAGACACAGTGTGCGGGATTGTACAGAAATAAGACTGAATACATGATGTTTCCCTCAGCAGCCATGTAATGAGAGTTCATGTAAGAAGATCATGATCACATTTGGTTAAAACAAAGTACAGTGGTAACCCTACTTATGAGTTTAATCCGTGCAGGAGCCGAGCTCGTTAGCTGGTTTGCTGGTTAGCTGGATGCATTTTCCCCATAAGAATACATGTAAAACTGATTAATCCGTGTCAGCCGGCCAATATACAGTATACTTTAATATGCTAAATAATGTGTTTATATGGGGTTTTAAAAAAATAAACGAGACAACGACGGTGCTCGTGTAGGCTGGTGGCTAAGGAGGACAGGAGGACGGGCGTACGTGTATGGCATGGTTACACTTATCATATGAAAAGTAAAAGTAAAATGTATCTAACTTTTTTGTTCACTACCTTTTGCTACCTTAGCGTCACTTTCACTAGCACTTTCACTTTCACTGGACAGTGGTCAAAAGTATTGACTGACCTCTTCTTCTACGGTAGCATCTAGGAGATGCTACGACCGCAGCACCCCTAGTGGTTTGGAATACTTTTAACAAATTTACGCTACTCGTTAGCTGGAATTTTACTCGTTACCTGGAACAAAAATATTCAGAGATCTCGACTCATTACCTGGAATACTCGTTAGTAGGGATGCTCGTAAGTAGGGTTACCACTGTATTCCCATCTGTCTAGAAAAGAAGAGACAGCTACAGGAGGGAATGTGGGAGTGGTTTAGTATAACTTGACACTGAAGTGTCTGTCGCTAATTTATTCATTTCGCCCCTATAGCCAATAAACATTTTATGATGCTCATAATCTGAATGTTTTGCTCAGAGCTGCTGCAGACATAATTACAGCTGCTCTGTAGTTAACGGTATTCAGGTGTTGTACACATTCTGTAGGCTGTTCATTTTGTCACTTCATTCAGAAACACAGTTTTTCTGGGGTTTTTTTGCCATCACATGGCTTGTTCAATTATGCAATGCTAATTCTTCTCATTTTATGCTTCAGATATTTCAGTGCCACCAGACATCTATATAAAATCCCTAATGCCTTATGTGAAAGCTCCTCTGAAGCTCTTTTTAAACATCTTCCACTGTGCTGGCTTCCTTCACATGTGTAAGAGTGGAGACAGAAAGATCTAGAAAGAGGTGTTCTGAAGAGTCCAGGGAGACAGAGAGATGGAGATAAACAGAGGAAAAAAGAGAGAGGAGACAGAGAGAGCACTCCACAGTGTGTCCCCGGAGATAGAAGGGCGAGATGGGAAGAGAAGCTCAGGGCGGCATTCCCTGGAGATCCAGGTCCAGTCAGAGAGGCGTCTGCCTATTAAGACTCTTCAGATGGACCTTCAACACCACTTGGCCAGATTCCTTTTCCTTTTATACATGAGCAGTCTTTGTGAGAAGGATAAGAAGGAGAGTAGTTTGCACTGTGCTGCTCTCTGTATCTCAGTACACTTCGTTATGTTCATTGAATAATCATAACTCGTATTGATTTTGGTCATAAAACAATAACTGGAGATCCTGTGGATTGTGTCTGTATACTAACTTGCTTGTTTTTGGTCCTCCTTGTATTGCTAAAACAACTCTGACTTTACTTTCGCTTTCAAAAACATTCAGTGCTGTTGTTGAAGCATTCAGGGCTTGAGCCCCGAATGCCCACCTCTATTAACAGGCCAGGGATTATATAGGACACATAATTAGCCAAAGGGGTGGCATAGCATTCCTGATTTTCATCAGCTGTAGGGCAACAAGATCAACAGTTACACAGTTCTCAACAATAGACCGTTTTAAGACAATTGTATTATGAACAACGATGAACTTTGATATCCTAATTTTCTGATGTGTCACTGTACAATTGCAATGCATCACTTGAATATTCTAGAACATAAACCTGATTAAATGTACTTGTTGTTGTCAAACTTCCAAACTTTTGGCTTTGGGCACACTCAACGTGCTCGCTAATCATTTATTGGCGAAGCTGTTAGATGTCGTGAAATGGGAATTGCTACATCGAAATCAATTGTCTGAGTTAGCAGCAGTAACCGAGGCTGATGGGATTTGACAGCCAGTCAGTTGTTGGCTGTAAACCATTACAGGGAAAAACACAGCGAGAGGCAGACATCCGGGCTTATCTTGATCTTTCAAATCAGTTTGATGTTTCTTGGACTCATAAATCTTTGTCCCCTTAATGAGCATTTTATTAGAATTGCACTTAATTAATTATCCGGCGGATGACAAATGATTAATTGCAATGCTAATGAACACAAATTGATTTGAATCTCTTCTTTATTGATGGTAAGTTCTAGTGATCAGTGATTCATGTTGTTGCTGCTTCCTGAGAGGCTGGTGATGAAAATGGAACGCTTGACACTGGGGATGATGATGGTGTGCTGCGTTCGGTTCAGTTTAGCTGGGTTGCTAGGTTGTGCATGCTGAGAGAGTGTACAGTAATATGTGACCACTGCATTGCTTTTTACAGATTTGTGATAAAGAGTGGCATTACTACGTGATCAACGTGGAGTTTCCTGCCGTCACGCTCTTTGTTGATGGAGTGACCTATGAACCTTACCTAGTGACTGACGACTGGCCCATTCACCCCTCTCAGATCGATGTGCAGCTGACTGTCGGTGCCTGTTGGCAAGGTGAGGACACCTGTTCTCATATTCTAGATGTTTGCACTTGTTTTTGTTCTCCCTGAGGCCCACTTATGGTGTTTGGGTGGGTTTATGTTCTATAAACAGTCATAATCCATGTTTTCATCATCTTTTTACAAACACTCTTTATCTCAGAATTAAACAGACTGTATTGGTTACTGTAGCTTTAAGGCTGTATGTAAATGAACTCTGTTCTGATTGGCTGTGAATTATCGGAACAACAATCTTCAGAGTTTACTCCTGTGGGCTAAATAAACAAATATGTGTCAATGTAAGAGATGCATATCTCACTGATATGGAATTTTCAGGTCTTACAGCAGCTGATTGTAGCCACTACTGATATCATGCCATCTGCCTCAGTATAAATAATGTAATATAGTGTTAAATTCATGCTGTGTTACAGATCAATGGATTGTTGCATCTTTAATATGACTGCAGTATGTAATAGATCCAGATCAGAGGTGTCAAACTCGTGTCCTTTAAAGCTGGTATCCAGCACTTTTTGGTGATTTCTTTGCTTTTACAATGCAATTAAACCAGGTCATTACCTGCTGAGTTAAATCAGGTGTTAGATCACCAAACTGTGCAGGAATCCGGCCCTCCAGGACTGCAGTTTGACACCCCTGATCTAGCATCTACTGACCTGACCAGTTAATCAGAGGAGTGACTACCATTAGAACAAAAAAGCTAATAGCTAACCGCTCATTTTGGTTAGTGACACTGAAGAAAACCCTAAATCATGGTTCAGAATCAGAAACCCTCTCCTTCATGACCAGGGTTGGGCTCCTCTACTCTTGTTAAGTCCATGTGCCCCACTTTCAGAAAAGTGATTAAATATCCACAAACTTAAGAGAAGGGCAGTTTGAGAAATTTATATTAGTGACATGAAAGTAAAGGAGAGGAACCCCCAGCTGGAGAGAAATGGTTCCTCTGCCCTCCAGCAGCAGCGGTTAGCTTTTTTTTCTCTTCTCTCTGTAATCAAAGACACCCAGACTAGAAAACATCAAAAAGGAAATTCAGCCCTGTCAATTTCACTCCTCTGCAATAGGGCCAATGACCATATTTAAATGTTGAGAGAAAGTCATTCGCCTCACTTTTAAGCTGTAAATAGTTTTCTAGACTTCAGTGAGGAGGCTCCGCCGCCCACCAAAACCCGCTGCTCAAGGTTCTAGCTTCCTTCTGCTTCTGGCCAGCGTTCGGATTTCTTCTGTCTGCCCTGATTGCTGATTTTCTTCTGTCTTTTCTTCCTTCTGGTATGGAGGCCATGATTGTGAGGGAAGCCCCCGGAGTGGGGATTAAAAGGCCTTGAATAGAGGAGAAGTTCACTCGCTATTACATCCCAATGAATCTGGTCTAAGCTCCACTAAGCCGCAACTGATAACTTTTCAGGCTATTAGTGCGAGAGATTGCCTCTCCGACTCTCTCTGTTTTTTTTCCTGACACAATCAACAACGTAATGACAAGCCACCTCATAATGGAAGTGTGGACCATGTTCTTTCAGGGTGGGCAAATTGAGATGCTTATCGCTGGTTGAGACAGGAGTGGAGCTCGCTGCCCATTGTCTCTGTGACTCATAAAATAGGATTAGCGCAAAGTTGCCTCTAAGCCTAAACCAAAAACCTGCAGTAAATCATAATGTATGAGTTCTACTGTATTATTGTGTTACAGCTACAGACACAGTGATACCCAGCATCAGTACCGGTCCACCACAAATGCTGTGCTGGGTAAATACACAAATCTAGGCTTAATGTTAGCTGCGTATTGACACCTAAACTGTCTAGAGTGAGGCTGTAAAGAAGTGAGGCCAAAACATTTTTGTTGCTCTCTAGTTGCTGGTTGCAGTACAATGTTAAACTCCACCCACAACCATTTTATTGAATGGGAGCTACAACAAATGTTGAAATTTGTAATAATAATAATAATAATACATTTTATTTGTAATGCACTTTACATTTCACAGAAGTCTCAAAGTGCTACAGCAAAAAAGAAAAGAAAATCATAGAACAAACATTAAAAACAAAAAAATAGTTAAAAAATAAAATAGATAAAAACAACAGGAATACTAACAACTAACTTGTGTTAATTTCACAAGGTTTATCAATTTTATAGAGGTGATTGACAGATTATTCTGACAGCATACATTCTCCCTGCATCACAGTAGCTATAAATACAGCTCTGCTTCTTTTAAATTGTGTGTCTGTTAAGATTTAATTATTTTTTTTATTATATATTTTTTAAATAATATATATTATATATATAATTAATAATAATAAAAAAAATATCTTTTTGAAAAGAAGTGATGTCTTTTTCAGCAGTAAGTTGTAGTAACAGTCACTCAAAAGGGGCGTCACCCCAACAGAGGGGGCAAAGTATGGACGGTAGCGCTACCCACCTTCCATCACTTCTGTGCATGCTCTGGTTGCAATTTTTATCCAGTGTACAAGCGCAAGCAATATGGCAGCATCCATTTGGCTTCAGGAAATCATAATGGGAATAAACAGAGAAGTTGATTAGATTAGAAGTTATATTACATTAGATTAAACTTTATTAATCCCTTTGGAAGACTCCTTCAGGGAAATTCTGTTTCCAGCAGAAATAAACAGGATAAAAGATAAAAGATAGAAATCACTAAGCAATGGTAAAAGGTACTCTTCTTAAATGAAAATGAAGTTAAAGATGAAAATTAAAAATACTAATTTTGTAATGTCCAGTTCTCATATACAGTCCATGACTGGTAACATACATATGCAGGACTTAGGATACAAGATGTGATATATTGTGATACTGTAAACAAGGTGATATACTGAGACATTTAAAATCTAATTTTAGAAAAACTGCTAGTGGAAGAGTCTAATGGCTGAAGATTACCACACTGCAGTGCAGTGGTCTAGGGTTTAAACACAACACAACATCTTCTGAAGTATAAATAAATGCAGTGTGTTTGACAATCAATATAGCATCACAGACATAATATTGCGATACTCAAGTGTATCATTATTTTCTTACACCCGTAGATTTTGGTTGTAGAATGTAAACTTTACTCAAATGTAAACAATAAAAACAATATACTAACTTGTCTAACCTTGTCTAAACATTTTCCAGACAAGAACATCACAGCAGCTGTCTGAATAATGTCCCTCTTTTTGGAGAGCAGCTGTAAACGAGGGCACGAGTGTTCCTCTGCTGTTTCATCTGTGTCATAAGATTTAATTGATAACATCTGTCAAAGAAATAATTTAAAAATCATAGGCAATTAAGTGCGCGGGGCGTGAGAGGCTGAGAAGGAGCTCTGCGAGTGGCAGTGTTGGCTGTGATGGGAGCCATTAGCCCCTCCGGAGCTGCCAGCTCATCAGGCGGAGATTGGAGCAGAAAAACAAACACATTGTTAAACTGGAGACAGGCCTTTTATCCACACATCCAGCCAGTACTTAATGTCCTAAATGTCAGGCTGAGATTGCTGCCATTAGACCTGTCTTGTTTGATGGTTTTTAAAAAATCTTTGATTAGCGAACCAGACCCAGCAGGTCAGTCAGGACCTCTAATTAACCCTTTGGACCATTAGGTACCCTTTGGACCAAGTACATTTTGGGATTTGCACTTAAAATGAAGGCCTTGACAAGCCAGAGTTTAAGCCTGGACAGCATCTTTAGTGCAGTTTTTTAGGAGGGTCTTATGCTAAAGTTAGTAGCCCCTTGCTTAACCTCCATGTGTTTGATGTTCTAAGCATAAATAAGTGAGCATACTTTCTACGGAGACACATTTTAATGGATAAGAGGGCTGGCTTTGGTGTAGGAGCCCACCTGAACTGTTAGTCATGATGGACCCTCCATGTTCCCCTGGTAAAACAGAGGCTCTCAGACAGAAACATGTGAAATACAGAACTGGACTATGCTAAGGAGTGGTGTGTGAGGTCATTATCGCCACTGCTATTAGGCTTGGAATAATGATGAATAATGAATCGGCAGTGCAGGCAGTGTAGATCCCCTGCTGCTGGACTGATGATTAATAAGGTCAGTATCTCTAGATCTGAATAGCTGTTATGCCCTTACTCTCCGTTTCAGCTCTCTGTAGATCAGATTAGCTCTATTTAGCTCAAATGTAGTTGATCAGACAAGACATGTTTGTAGTCCAACTTTTGCTTCTTCAGTTTACTTCTTCTGTGAATAATATATATATATATATATATATATAGAAGCTGACATTGTCATATTGTGTCCTAAACCACATCTACTCGTCTGTGAGACCCCGCCTCTATTGTCACATGCTTTCTGTTTATATTTTTCCATGTGCTCTGTTTACCTTGTCCACATGACGTGCTCACGTCTTGTCTCCACTCCCCTCGTTATGCAATGTCAGCACTCAGCCCTGCTGTCTCATTATGTCCGAATCATTGTTTGCTATTTAACTTCCTCGTGTTTCCACAGCCTTTGTGAGTCAAGTTTTCATGCATTGTTTGCTTCATTGTCACAGCCACAGTGTTTAATTTCAGTTTTGTGTAATAAAGCCTCATGTTTCTGGAACTCCGCTGCACTCAGTCTCCTCCAGCACCCTCCTCGCTGACTGAGCTTCAGTGGGATGAGGTGTGGTTGGGTTCAGATGATGTATTTATAAATAAACGACTGGGCTTTTTAGGTGACTATTGATTTCTATTGTTTTATAGCAATGTTACCCTCACAGCGTCAGTGTTAACCTATAGAAGCAAAATGTGTTTTTTGTCATTAACCCATTCTAAAGTGCCTGATGATAACCGAATTGAATATTGATATCGATATGAATATTGAAATAATTCCCATAAGTAATAATGTAAATCAGTTCCAGGCACTCCAAAATATGAACAAAAATACATTTAAATATTATAGTAACTATAGTTTTACATACAGAACACAATGAGAAAGAAATACAAAACAATAATGAAATGGATAAATGAATATTTAACATCACTCTTACGGGTTTACGGTCCGTTTTAGAGGCTGCCCATGTGGTGCAGCTGACAGCCTTTGTTTTGTACACCCGTTCTCTGTTTTCAGCCGCTATTTGTTTTCAGAGATGAGGTGGGGTGGTGATCATCCAACATCCTGAACTCACTAATGTGCTTCTCATATCTTTACAGCAATGCTCCAAAATCTAGTACAAATCCTTCCCTTGTTGTCCCAATACTTTTGTCCATATGAGATATATATATATATATATATATATATATATATATATATATATATATATATATATATATATATATATATATGCCAACACTGGAGTTCTAAAAGACACCTTGAAGGCATTTCATATGATGACTCTGTGTGTTTGTGTGTGTGTGCAATGCAGGAGGTGAGGTGTCCACACCGCGCTTCACACAGTACTTTCGGGGAAGTCTTTCAGGTCTCACCATTCGTCCAGGAAAGATTGAGACACAGAAGGTCATATCCTGCCTACAGGCCTGTAAGGAGGGGCTGGACATCAACTCTCTGGAGAGCCTGGGCAAAGGCATCAAGGTGCATACACCTCTCTGACTCCCTTTCTCTCTCTCTCTCTCTCTCTCTCTCTCTCTCTCTCTCTTTTTCTCTCTCGCTCTCTCTCTCACACACACACACACACACACAATTAAAGTCTATGGCAAGGTACTTTAGTACTGAGATTTTGGTAAAATTCAAAGTGCTCAAGTGGAATCATTGACATGTCTCATATGGTTAACATGGTGACTGTTTACATGGGTTTAAAGGTAAACATTGGAAAACTCTGCAGCTGAAACTGCCAGGAGGTGGTGCTCTTTTCAGAAATTTATGATTTCTTTGTCTGAAGGCAGCACAGTCCTCATGTAGCTTTTTGCCTCTTCCCTCTAATGGAGGCTGGAGGCTTTGTCTGTCTATTAACTTTATTATAACAACCTGAACATTAAATGTAAATATGAGTGTTGGTTATGGCTGACATCACAAGTTGCAAAAACTAATTTTAGGTCATATCCCGCCATGGGCAACATAGAAATCATAATAGAAAACAGTACAGCAAGCAAGACTTTAATTGTTTTTCACGTTTATCAAACATGGGTACACTTTCAAGTCGTCAGAGGTGAAATGAGTTTTGTATTACCTGGTTTTGGAAGCCCTGCCTTTGTCATGACGCTCCTTCTCTCACTCACTGAACGCATGCTGTCCACTGCCCACCCACACTAAACACTGATTGGCTGACTGTCAGACTCTTTTCAGAGAACACGCCAATCAGAACCCTCTGTTTCATTTATTTCATGAATATGCACAGAGGAGCGTGTTACCACAGCAAGTATGGTGATCTTGGCAAAACAAAACAAAAATCATAAACACAGCCATAAAAATACTAATTTCTTCTGATTCCTTGCGCCCCACCTGTAATACCAACACACCCACAGTTTAAGAAACGTTGCTCTAGAGAGAAGAATCCAGAGCTGGAGTGTACCACTGCTTTCACAACTTTTGTTCAAAAGATTTCCAAACATACATACACAAGAAGGCAACTGATGATGTCATAAATCTGGAAATATGTCTCTCTGTCTTCTTTCAGTTTCACTTTAACCCGGCCCAGTCTGTGCTGGTGATGGAAGGAGATGACTTGGAGAGCATTAACACAGCCATGGCTAAAGTTTCCTACATTAACTCACGACAATTCCCGACTCCAGGCCTGCGCAAACTCCGAGTGACCACTACTGTCCAGTGAGTGCATCATCACAGTCTACACTACAGCACCATCACAACTTCTGAACCCAAATACAGGCTCAACATCTGTCAAACATTCTAGCATTTTAAAAAATCTAAAGATAGTAATGTAACTGCAGTAAAGATACTTTGACAGGTCACAAAGTACACTTAGTAATGTTAACAGAAATAACAGTAAAGCTACTTTAAGAGATAATAAAATAACAGTAAAGCTACTTTAAGAGATAAAAAACAGTAAAGTTAATTTAAGAGATAATAAAATAACAGTAAAGCTACTTTAAGAGATAAATAACAGTAAAGTTACTTTAAGAGATAATAAAATAACAGTAAAGCTACTTTAAGAGATAATAAAATAACAGTAAAGCTACTTTAAGAGATAATAAAATAACAGTAAAAGCTACTTTAAGAGATAATAAAAAACAGTAAAGTTACTTTAAGAGATAATAAAATAACAGTAAAGCTACTTTAAGGGATAAAAAATAACAGTAAAGCTACTTTAAGAAATAAAAAACAGTAAAGTTACTTTAAGAGATAATAAAATAACAGTAAAGTTACTTTAAGACATAATAAAATAACAGTAAAGCTACTTTAAGAGATAATAAAAAACAGTAAAGTTACTTTAAGAGATAATAAAATAACAGTAAAGCTACTTTAAGGGATAAAAAATAACAGTAAAGCTACTTTAAGAAATAAAAAACAGTAAAGTTACTTTAAGAGATAATAAAATAACAGTAAAGTTACTTTAAGATATAATATAATAACAGTAAAGCTACTTTAAGAAATAAAAAACAGTAAAGTTACTTTAAGAGATAATAAAATAACAGTAAAGTTACTTTAAAAGATAATAAAATAAAAGTTGTAACAACAGTTGATCACAATGTTCACAGATGTATCAAAGTCACAAAGTAAAAATTTAAATATTAAAATGTAATTATTAAAATAAAAGTAAAGTTGTTATTACAGATAATGAAATAGCAGTAAAATAAAAGTTGTAACATTGCTTTTACAGGATGTTAAATTGATAGTGTTTTTTTACAGAAAGTAACAGTAATATTACTTTTACAGAGAGTAAATCATAAAGTTACTTTGATAGATAGTAAATACACGTGTAAAAGTACTTTTGTACATATTAAAGTTAAAGCTGTAAAGGTAATTTTATCAATAGTAAAATGACAGTATTACAGGTACTTTTACACATAGTAAACATAAATAACAGTAGTAATTTTTAGATTGTATGTTCCATTGGTCTTGTATTTTGTAATTACTTCATCTGTTCCAGCATTAGATGAGCTGAGTTAGTGATGGAGCATTTCGTAATTGTCTGGATGTGTTTCAACCCTGAAACAGCGAGCTTCCTTTTGTATCTGAAGGCTTCAATCATGTAGCGTCTTTAATGAATGTGTGCCACACAGATAAATACATATAAAAGCAGTGCTGGCTTATAACTCTAATCACCCTGGAGAATGACTTTCTCAATGCTGCTTTGAACCAGAAAATGGGTCGAATACGTGTGTGCACGGTGTTTTTAGGGGATGCCTCTTTAATAGATGCCATTACCATGCATCTAAGCGTGTTTGCTGTGACTAGTCTCCTGAATGGATCACAAATCCCCTTTGTTTACCGGCTCTAAGGAAAACAACTGCTATTAATTACAGTAGAAAACAAAGTGGAATGGATTTTTCTTTTTTTTCACGTTGTGAATAAAAAAGCAGCACTCTTCTCACTCTAATCGATACCCACACAGTCTGGGGATGATGCTAGGGTTGCCTAGGTTACTACTAGCACCTCTCCTACAGTTCAGAGAATCAGCGTGCTGGTAGACCCCCACACAGGCTGTCGGCTTGACCTATAACTGACCTGAACTGAAGTGGTGGAGACTCAAATGAGAGTTAATAGCAGAGAATAAAGTGTGGACAGATTATTAACATTGAATTTATACTGGTACAATTGTGGTTCACCTTGGATGTATCTCCAAACTGCTGACTTTACAGGAGAAGACATAACATTCTTAACTTAAACGGAAGCCAATTTAACAGGGGTTTTAGTCCAACAGAAAATCAGAACAGATGATGGGATAATATTAAAATACAATACAATAAATGCACACAAACAAAGCAAATCAATCTAAAATAATCAATTCAATTTGTTGGATGGATTTCTGCAACAGATCAAACTCTGATCTGGGACTGTGATTAGTCAGGATGCCCACAGCACACAAGGGGCCACTTAAACAGTCACCCTACCACAATACTGTGCAGCCCTAGGGTCAGAATTCAGTCTGATTGTAGAATAGGATGAAGCAGTGTTAATATGCGCACACTGGTGAAAATCTCTATTTATATACACACAAGTAATCAGATAAAAATGCATACATGTTCAGATCATCATTTAATGTTACCATGACAGCGAGTAAAATAGTGATGCAGAGAGAGAAAAAGGAGTGTAATAATATGTCTAGTTTGAGAAATATATCTGTCTCCTACAGTCAGATGAATTCTGGCTATTAGCTTTATTAAAGCTCTGGATTCTGAAGGTATTTCAGACACTCTGATGTAGTTTGACAAACCCTGTCTTTTTACAAATTACACCCATCTAAAATGATTTTTCCAAAGTGTTACACAGGCTTTTGTTGAGCACAAACTCAGCATCAACAGTGTCAAAACAGTAAGAGTGTCATAAATCTATATTTTGATTAAAGCTGCTCTAAACTTAGACTTTACAAAAACCTTTTTCAGATGTGCTGATATATTGTGAAAATAAAACATTCTAAACATTTCTAGCCAAGACTTCTAGCAGTGATCTTTGTTTATAGAGACAAAATTGGCATTTGGACACATTCCTGGGCCGTGAGTCCCCCAATGAAATATCTGAAATTTCCATGTTGTTATCATATGAATGACGGATTGCCTGAGTGGGCGAAAAAAAAAAAAAAAAACGCAGTGCTCTGATTTGTGGTGAAAAATATGTCACTGCTTAAATATGCTTCTTTCATAAGAATCTAAAAATATATTTCAATTTAAGCTATATATTTGAAAAATTAGACCCTTTAAGGTTTCCGGGGTGTGTTTAGTTTTCTAGGATAAAATCTCGCAGTTATATGTTTTTGCAGAACTTTGATTATATACCTGACTCCAAGTGGTTGATGAAGTTAATGACATGGATTCTATCAGGCTAATCATCTTGTTATATATTGCTTTAAAGCAGCAACAACAACAATAATAATAATAATAATAATAATAATAAAAATAATAATAATAATAATTTCAATTAATGATACATTATATTTCAGAATGTACAGAAAATGCATAAACAATATGGGAAAAACTAATTTTAGTTTTAAATGAATTAGTTTTTTTAAATAACTTTTGACTGTTTTAATTATATTTACATTTTGGGCTTTTGCTTCTGCTCAATGCCACACCCGAAGGATTTCTGCAGCATGCGCTGCGTACTTGTGTATGAAGAGAGAAAGTTATCGGGCAGATACTGTATGTTTTTGTGTCCATTAATGATGCCTTAGAAGGTGACTGCAGGACTGCTGGAGCTGCTAATGACAAAGTCCCAACGTGCTATACTGTGCTGTCACAGACTTTCAGTTTTTACTGAGTAATGATGCACAGTAGCACATTACAATACTCCATCTCCTGCTATAGACGTTCATACAAATAACTACATGACATTAAATTAATATATAACAGCATAGCACAATGTAGTGCAGTGCAGTACAATATAGAACAGTGCAGTAAAGCAGAGCACCAACAGGAGATTTCAGTGCAAAGCCAAATATAACACAGCACAGTACAGTAAAACAGCACAATTTTTGGTATACAGCAGATGACAATACAATAACTCTGTATTGCAATATGATGTTTGTGATAGTGATCATCAAAAACACAGTATGGATTTTTAATTAACAGTTGTTAAGTGTACAGGTTAATTGTCAGATACCACTGACAGTTTTCCTAAAATTAGATTTAAAAATATGATCTCATTGCTTAGAGTATTACAGTATATCACAATATATTATATCATTACTCCTGTATCATGATACATGTTGTATCACCAGGCTCTTGTCAAAGCCTTAATATGTAATTACTTATTATGTCTCTAAAACTGTAATTAGAAAAGTAACTTTTGGGAAAAAGTAATCTCTTTACTTGCATTACTCATTTATTGGAAAAATGTGTCTAAGAGGACAAAAATGTACAACACGGATGCAGTACTGTGCCGTAAATCTCCTAAATCTGACCACTTGTGATTTACAAATGGATAGCTGGATAGGTTGAGTGCCATATTTAAAATACATGTAGATATCACCTGTTCTAAATGCCATGAATGGCTGATGTCATGCCAAGTATGGCTTATAAAATGTGAAGCTTACAGAGTTGCTACCTCCAACACAGTGAAGTTTAGAATAAATACTTAATTAAGAAAGGCCAGTTGAATTTACACTGTGTGAACATTTCATGGTGAATGGACTACCAGAAACAGATGAAAATGACCTAAAATAAAATCTCTATACATGATGTTACCACGGCAACTGTTTACTGCACAACACATCACCACACAGCAGTACGTTCTTGAAGAGTCCATGAGTCTGTGAGTGTTGTTGATGTGAAAGTTTGATGGGAATCAGTGCTCTGACTGATGCTCTGATCTTCTCTATCTGTTCTCTGTTTTTCCTCTCTCTCCAGCCTCATCTGGATGAATATGTTTCTCCATCTTTCATCTGTCTTATATTACTGAACTCACACTGATTTGATTGCATTGCAGTTCTTTATGCAGCGATTCAATGCATCATGAAATATTAAATGGTCCATATCATAGCCTCATTTCTTTGCTTTTTTAAACATAGTCTGATGTAGAATGCAGACATTGTTAACGTTACAAAATGGCTCATTCACTTTGTTCAGACTAAGCTGCAAAAATAGCCCATTACAAATTTCCTGGTTTTGTGATGTCACAGAAATCAGTGCATTTTCATATACCCGTCGGTTCAGCCTATAGGATTTTAGCAACTTTCACAATGTAATGTTTCAGCCTGGACTGCTCATTTGCATATCTGTCTTAAAGATACAGTAACACTGTAAACGATGTAGAGAGGTTAGAAAATGATCATGTAAACATGAATTGTGGTTTTTGTTTCACACAAACATCATAATTGGGCCTCAAAGGAGATAAAGTACAAAAAAATATATTAAAATATGGGTTGTTGTTTCACTAGAGTTCACTGAGAGAACTATTTACACAGCACTGGAAGAACTTTATTGAGGATTATTGTAATTATGCAGGACATTCCAACAATCACACACACCTGATTTGGTCATGTGTAGTTTTTATTATATCTGTCAGTCAAATATTAGATGTAAAAAATCTAATTTGTCCTGTAATGTGGACAAAACCTTAGAACATAAATGACAGTTAGTTGGTGATTAGCACATTTGTTGGGATCTTGGGTTGAAGTCTCCATCTGAGCGGGGCCCAAAAATATGGCGATTTGGTTACTCTGTATGAATGTATTTGTAGGTGCCCAGATATGGATCCTGGGTGATCCACCTAGTGCTGATGCAGTCCTCCAGTTGGACGGTCACTTCCTGTTGAGAGTACGCTGTGCGCTGCAGCATCTCACTGGGATGTGGTTGAGATCTAAGTGTGTAAAAACATTGTGTTGATTGTAACACATCCTTGCGTATTAGAAAGGCAGTGGCCAGCTATTGTTTTGCTTGTAGGCAGTAATGTGGTCCACTGTAGGTTTGCCTTCCTGTTTAACCCTTTCATGCATGAATGATGAAAGAAATCTACCCTGATTTCCCTCCAAAATGATTTATCCACCTTTCAATATGATAAACATATGTCAGTCATTTTTGTTTACCATGTGTTTTGTTGTGCTTGCAGTTACTAACCACCAGTGGGGCATGACAAGAGAAAAACACTGTCATTCAATTCTAACATTAAAACCGATACATATAGAAGATAATGACATTAACTGTCCATCATTGGGCAGCATGGTGGCTTAGTGGTTAGCACATTCGCCTCTCAGCGCTGAGGTCTTGGGTTCGAGCCCCATCTGAGCGGAGTTTCCATGTCCTCCCCGTGTCTGCGTGGGTTTCCTCCGGGGTCTCCATTTTCCTCCCACAGTCCAAAAACATGGAGGTCAGGTGAATTGGATACTCTAAAATTACCCTGGTGTGTATGAATGTATGTATGTATGTACGCCAAGATATGGTTGGCACTCTGTCCTGGGTGATCCCCCTAGTGCTGGATGCAGTCCTCCAGGTGGACGGTCGCTTCCGGTTGAGAGTACGCTGTGCGCGATTGGCTGCTGCTTCTCACCGGTGTGTGTGTGTGTGTATGAAGTGTGTTGATTGTAAAGCTTCCTTGAGTGTATAGAAAGGCACTATATAAGTATAATGTGTATGTATGTATCATGCATGAAAAGGTTAATAAATGACCCAGAACTGTTCCAATTATGGTATGCCGATTATGATGGCAAGCCACTCCCCACTGCCATAGTTGTGGGCCATAGTAGGTTTTTCCAGTGTTGTGAAAAGGTGCAGAACAGCCTTTCCACCTTCAGATATATGCATTTCCTCTCTGCTAATGTTGATCACGGCCTGTTCAGAAGGTCTGCACTCATATGCCACATATTTCCTTGCTTCATGTTGTTTCACTTTTAATTTATCAGCTAAATATGACTTAAAAGCAACAGCAAATACAGCTGACTCTCCTCTATTCCATGCCTCAGTGTGTACTCGAACCCTTATAGGGCCTCATTTGTCCCCTATGTAGTGCTCCGAGGAGAACTGTGTGGCCTGACAGCAGGCTAATGGAACCTCTTGGATCCTACTTCAAAGTGGTGCCCATCCAAAGGAGTCTTAACAGTAGGGAGAAAGGAAGTAAGTGATGTGCTGGAACGCTACTCCGGCGTTTAGCCGTGAGAGGCAGCGGTCAAATTGAGAACACTCCCCACTGATCGATAAACAGAGCAGACCGCCGCGGTCGTAAAAATGGCCTGAACTTGGCTCAGCCCCCCTTAAATCATCTCTGCAAATGAAGAGAGACTGCTGCTGCCTTCCCTTTTCCCCCACAAACTCTCTTAATTAGTTAGCCGACTTCCTGCCGCTGTTTATTTAGCATGTACCGCCTGCTGGGCAGGGTGAAAGCTTTTACACCTTGCTGCCCTTCCATTGTGATTTGAACGGCAGCCATTTGGTGTAATTGTTTTGTTCGTTCCCCACAATTTTGCACACCACTCTACCCAACATTCAAGGCCGTTGTGAGGAAAAGTGGTTAGCTCAAGGAATTAGTGTTAGGAGATAGTGGCCGGCTGTTGGCACAAGTAGCACTCCAGCAGAAAAGGAGCTGTGCAGAAACAAACAGGCAGTTTTTAATTAGAGAGTAGAGTAAATAATTGAATAAACAAGTGATTGAGCCACTCTTCTGGAGTCACCCTTGAAATCGAGTAATTACTGGTTATGTGGAGGGCAGGCTAAGTCCTCGTGTTAATCCCAGGAGACTTCTTGCTCCTCTTGCTTAGCATAAGCTGGAGGGGGTCCAGTTTTGTCAGCAGGACTGTTTATGGGTCACTCTTCATTAGCTCTCAGCCAGCTGATTTGTGTGGCACATTAGGATCATTAAGCTGGGAACCCTACTAAGATTCCTCAGGGTGCTTTTTCCCAAAGGAACAGTTCAGCTAAGAAAGCTAATGGTGCTAACAATAAATGACGATGACAATTCAGATCATTTAGCATTATGCTTATGAACCCTCTGCGTTTGTTCAGGATGTCGCGTTAAAGCAATAATTTGCCAAAGAAAAATCTAATCTGCATGCTATTCTTCTCGCCCCAGATGTAGTCACTCAGCCAAGACATGTTTGTTGGCGAGTGTGTGGTGGTTTAAGCCTGCACTCTGCTAACTGCTTTACATAAACACATTCATTACTGTAGCAACATTAACCTTGTAGCAAGCGTCGCTCCACTGTAAAAGTATATAAACAAACTTTGGATAATGAGTTACATTTCAAACAGTGTTCTCCTTAAACTCCCATGAGCCAGCCGTGACTTCAGTGCCTGTTCTGAAACTGCCTTCTTTCTCCTCAAGTTATTCGTTTTTGACTATTTTGACAATTACTAATGAACGTTTCTGATGCTATTGAACTGTGTGTCATCTCTTCAGTTACAATCCTTTACTGATGTTTGAGTTCCAAACAAATAGACCTGAGCACTTAAGTTCAGTCCTGCTGAAGGGCGCCCTCTGGTGTCAGATAAACCTACATAGTGTCTCTTCAGTGCTGTGCAGCCTGAAATAATGATTTCTGAAACTAAAAACGTAAAAAACTCTACATCATTAGTGTTCAGCTGTAAACTGCACGCATGTGTTATATTACAAATCTGACAGCTTCTTAAATAAGCTTTAACATTTTGTATATCATGTAATTGCTATATAAACACAATAATATTTGGACATGCAGATTCAGATGGAGAATCCTAAAACTAGAGTGACAGTTAATATTCCATTGGTTTGTAGGTCTGCAGTTTTCCTCTATTGTATTATACGTGACATTTACTGTTGACAGCACGTTGCTAAAACAAACATTTAATGCATTAGAGCTGATGAAGCTTCAGGAGAATAAGAATGGTGTAATCTACTGGATCTGAAACATGTGACTGTTGTTTCTATGGACATTTACTTACTTTTTTCCCATATGAATAAATATTACTGTCCATTATCCCTTTTACAACAGCTGAGACATGTTTGGAGTCCAAATGTACTGGAAGGTTAATTTGGGCAGAACATTAGAATTAATTAGTGACCTAAATAGTCCAGCCATGTGAAAATACATCAAATGAAAACTTCACCAGCCCATTCAACCCTCATCCAGATCTTAAAGTCAGCCTCACATGCAAGTTGATGTAGTTTAGGACCCAGTATGACTCACTCTGAACCATCTTATACAACTGAGAGTATGAAGTGCTGATCTAGAATGTAGGTCACTATTGAGTGCTGGTCTTTGTTAGCAACATTAGCATCACAGCTTCATCTCCATTGTCATCTTAACTTTGATGATAGTTAGTTCTGCGTCTCTTGAGTGAGACTTGTTGCTTTTTTTCTTTTAACATGGTGCAGATGTTTTGGCGAGGACACATGCATCTCTATCCCGGATATAAAGGCGGTGGTGATGGTTCTTCCACCCAGTGAGCCGCGGATAACCATCGCAGGTGTGGAGCGAGCAACTTGGCCCCTTACAGAGCTCCGAGCCCCATCTGGAGTCACCCTCTTCAAAGACATCCATATCATCAGCACAGTCACCAAGAGCGACAGTGCTTTCAGCTCAGGTATACACACACATGTACACACACAGGTAGCAAGCTGATGCTGTAGGAAGCCCAGGTCTATCTGTTGAAGTCATATGAGCTTATATAGTGCTTAAAATAACGGTTTACACAGAAATCAACTGTACACTATTTTCCCTGCTACTTTAGGTGACTATTGAGTTACATTGGTGACATAATTGAGCCACTTTTTACTACTACTTCTACAATTAGGGCTTTAAGTAGACACTCCAGATATCAATGATGTCAAGTTGATGTCAATTCATTTACCTTGGCTAGTACAAATTGGTTAAAGTTCCCTTAGACTACACTCTTAAAAGAGATGGTTCTTCAAGGGTTCTTTAGGAAAGAAGATGCTTATACTGTAAATAGTACCATGAACAATCAAATAACCATTTGGGTTCTTCAGATTGATGAATGCACTGAAGATGGTTGTGTATAGTTGGTTTTTGAAAATAATTCTATATAAAGTGGTACCTTGAGATACGAGTTTAATTTGTTCTGTAACAGAGTTCGTAAGTCAGTCAACTCGTATATCAAACACATTTCTCCTATTTTAAAATAACTGAAATAGATTTAATACGTTCCAGCCCTGTGAAACATCCCCAAACCATCCTAAATTATGGACAAAAAGACATGTTTTGAATTAAGAAACACACATATGTACACTTTACTAATGCATAACAAAATATTTCAATTTCAGATTTCAATAAATATTAGTGTAAAATAATTTTTTGGGGAATTCTCGCTGTAGCATTTGAAATTTGTGGGGAATTTGATGCACATGGTACTGTATTACAGATGTGTAGTGCCCGCTGTACAGTAAAATTTCTCTTCTCCCATTTCGCTTCGGCATCCGACTGCTGCCAAGAAATTCAGCAACTGACTGAAGAATGGGATGTCATGGTTTGTTCTTTGCAGTTCAGTACAAAACAGTTTTCACTCAGAAGCATCAGCAAGTCTACATATCTATGTTCAGGGCCGGCGCTCGCTTACGCAGATCACAGGTCTGCATGAAATAATATTAACAGTATTTTACATAATTACTGTATGTAGGTTATCAAAATGATCTAGATTTAGGAGTTTAAAGCATTTTTACAATCACATTTTGTACATAATTACTGTATGTATGTTATTAAAATTAAATAGCTTTAAGAGTTTAAAACATTTTTACTATCGATTTTTTTTTTTTTTTCAAAAAGTATGCAGGAATGAGTACAGCACACGAGATTGGACTTGATTTTGAGGGTAACACGTGAGAAAGAATGAGATGCAGGTGTTGTGCTGCCTATACTGGACCTTTGCGCCAACGCGCCAACTAGCAGCAGCCACCCGTATCTTGGAATTTCGTTTGAATCTCGAACAACAATACAGACGGAGTCGCAGCTTGTATCTTAAAAAATTTGTATGTTTGTCTGCTCTGCTCGTATCCCAAGGTACCACTGTAGCAATAAAAAGGGTTCTTTTATTATTACGAGCTTGACATCATAAATACAGCAGAACCCTTTGGGGGCTATATAGATCCATTTTCAAAAAGGTTCTGTATAGAACCATCTACAACACATTCATCATCAATCAGAAGATCCCTTTCACCATGGAAAGACCCCTTTACTAAAGAACCATTGAAGAACCCCTTTTTTACGAGTGTAGAACTTTGCTCCTGAGTCCTAATCCAGAAACCTACATACAGATACAAAAGGATCCCAGTGTAAACATGCCAGATTTAATGTGTACATGATGAGAGTGCTTTTCAAATACAAGGGTGAAGATGGTTTGGAAAGCCAGTGGAGGTTGTTCTATCATCTGGGCCCCAGAGGTTCTCAGTAACCTGGATCACTTCATCCAAAATCTGAGGGATGTCTGATAGGAATGTTGCATAGCTTTTCTATTAACTGATGAATCCAGCTTTGTGGAATATCCTCCAGACTTGTCTTCCATGCATCTTGAAGGACAGTAGGTCAGATGAGTCGTACTTGAGGTTTGATATAGAGATTGAGTTTTGATCATCACCATCTGGAGTTGTAATGTTAGCCACATTAGCTTCACAGCTCCAGTTCTAGACTAAAGCAATATTTGGACTCCACACATGACTTGTCTGATAGACTAGATCTGAGATAAGTGGGAAAAATGATAAATAAGAGCTGTGGATGAACCCTTCCTGTAAGATAGTGTCTGGGATTCCTGTAAATGCCGAAGCTAAGTCAATATTAGTATATTAAAAGAGCTCATAGCTCAGTACAGTATGTATTATCCAGAATACTGCAATGTGTATTTTATTTACATTGGTCTGTAGTTTTTCCGTTCTGGGTTTTATAAGGATGGAGTCGATTATTAGCCTGATAATTTATACTCGACCTAGAGTTATTACACCGACACTGAGTCAATTATTTTTATGACTGGGCTGTTTTATCCAAAGTTCACAGAAAGCGTGCACCTTAGTTTTATTGAACGAATCGCACTCCTCCCTCAGAGACAATAAATCACCAAAATGAAATTCATACACAATCAATGGCTGCAGCTGGAAACAGTAGTGGGTTATATATACTGTTTGTTTGTGTGTGTGTGTGTGTGTGTGTGTGTGTGTGTGTGTGTATGTGCAGGTCACAGGCTGGGCATTTTGGAGGTAATGCATAACCTTGATTACTGTGATGT
>BRDA01010259.1:124449-145300 GCA_036984385.1 Crenuchus spilurus
ACCATTGGGATGAATGCTCGTAGGGATGATTGCTCATAAGGTCCATTGCTCAGCTCTAGAGCCTTATAAAAACAAGGTCCATTGCTCATTTTAAGGTTCATTGCTCATCTGATTTAATTAAGTTCATACGGTTTGGCGATCCCCACGTCGCCAGCATCGTAGGGGATCTACGATCGCATCTTCTTCTCCAGTCAGTAATGGAAACTGGCGACAGGTCACTTTCACTTTCACGATCACTTTCGCTGCGATTCCATCGTTTTCCATCACTTGTTCTTTCAATCTGTGTAAAATGAAAATGAAAAGTATACTATTCACATTGGTACGGTATGTGCATGTGGGCAGGAGGACAGGAGGAATCGACGGTCGGATGTGCTCGTTACCTGGAACAAAAATATTCCGAGATCTCGACTCGTTACCTGGAATACTCGTTAGTAGGGATGCTCGTAAGTAGGGTTACCACTGTATATTGTTATTAATATGCTTATGTTCTCTCTGTTCAGGTTTGTATGTTCAGAGTTATTACTCTATACCCAAACGTACAGTCTTATATGGTTAAAAAAGACTTATCTGCTGATCTCAGGGCTGGTTCTTCTGAGTCTTTTTATTGGGAAATTTTATCAGCACTGTTCCATTGTATGATCTAATATTTGCATATGTTTTACACCACAATTCATAAACCTCTGTTTTACATTATTTTCATTACCATTGTTGATGCTTTTTATTCTTAACCTGCAGTTCTGCTTAGTTATTGAGTTCTTCTTATGAAAGAAGTCCTAAAATCTGATTGGCTGAGATGTATTGAAATTCCAAGTCCAAAAAAGCAAGCCAAAAAGCTAACTAGTCGACTGCCTAATAAAATGGAAAGTTTTAAGGTCAGCGTTGGCATGCTGGGTGGGTTAACAGTGGTGTAAAGAGAGGGGCAAAACTGAGGAGAATTTAAAAAAAAAGAATCAACAAAGAAGCAGTAGAAAAATTACAAAATGAAGAAAGCACAGACGATGTTTTCAGACCTGATATGCAGAGAAAAATGTCACTGTTGATTGTGAAAAAGTCACCAAAACTGAGCTGAATCAAACTTTTATGCTACAGTGAAGGATGGAAAAAGTGAGTCATTTCAGGTTTCAGCAGCTATGTTGGCTTATGTGCGGAACTGAACAAGTACATCAATGAGCCACCGCTCAGTCTGGATTGGTGTATCTTAAATGGCTACACCTTTACCACCAGAGACAACGTTTTCATTGGAGTAGTGAACAAACTTCAAGAGAGGCTCAAGACAAGTCAACACACCATCTGGCTAGAACGGACAATGATTTAATCAAAATCAAGTACTCTTGAGGCTCTCAATCCAAACAAAACAGCAGGGCTTGTCAGCAAAGTCTGGTGTGATGTGTAGGAAAGAGAGCTAAAGAAGGAAACGGGCAACTGAAGCCTGAATCAACACTTGACATTTAACGAGATCACCAAAAACCACAAAGACCCGAACAAGAGTGCGAGAGAGCTGGCAGGGATTTATATACGAGCAGCCGGAGGATGTTATGTCTTGTTGTCTCTTTGCAGAAATATCTCTCCTTTCTTCCACTCAATCTACCAGCCATCCAACAGCCCTTACCAGGCACAATTATGATCATTCTTTCATTTCTTTGACAAAGCAGTCTCACTATAACTCTTTTTTTATTACAACTGGTATTAGGTGGTAAAAACATGGCAGTCAATATGTAAGCTAGCCTTCGCCTTTAGGTATATCATCAAGCCCTTGGGGGTCAATTGGCTCCATGCTGCCCAGGCAGCTGGCACTGAAGCTGTGTATACCAGCCACTATCTGCAAAGTACAACCGTGCAGGGTTGGAGGCAAGGGAAATTATGGCTGTAACTAGCCACCGAAGCGAATCATCACTGCAGTCATATGGGCAACCTAATTTTAGTGAACAGAGATGCTGGAGCAACATCCTTGCTTGCAAGAACGCTCTTTCTCTGAGCCAAAGCTTTCCAGCCCACCAGCGAAGAAAAGTGCATGGCTGAACACTATAATTAGAAATGTCCAGATGAATATAAACAGTCCTATTCATTAAATGGGTGCTTTGATTGGTGGAGGTGGTTATTGTGAATATTATTCACAAATGTAGATTAAATAAATACTCATTTCACTTTTTATCAATGTTTAATTCCAAAATCCAAAAACAGAGTGATATCAGGGCTGTAGATTTATGAGTTAAGCTAATGCTAGCTAACGGACCAAACTTTAGCTTGAGCTAAAGGCTAATAAGTCAAGTCACATGGTTTTGCATGGTTACAGTGGCAAGACTTCCTCAGAGCTGGAGGAAGAAATGTTAAGACTCACATGAACCCATCCTACTACTTATGTTTTTGATAGACATTCATCATACAATGCTATGATGCTGTTGTGGTGTTAATTAGAGTTAAAAATTATAATAATAATAATAGCAATTAGAGTTAATATCTTATAAACTTCCCTGTTGTCGGTCGTGTAGGGCATCTGGAGCAGGTCATAGTACTTGGTGAGCAGCCGTTTTAAGGTGGCATCATGCAGAGATAGTCAATCTTACAGCATCACAATATATTGAATTGTATGGTATCACCAGGTTCTTACCAGAACACAGCACTAATGTGTTGTAAAAGCGTATAGTGATGTTATATTTCTGCAGTATTACAGGTAATGTTGGTTTCTTATCACTGATACACGGTCTGTGTGTGTGCTTGGTCTCAGGTGTGGACTCCATGGCACATTACGAGCAGGCTATCCGACAGGTGAGGTACCGCAACTGGCGGCCGGCTGGCTTGTCAGAGAGAAGGTTCAGGCTCAGCTGCTCTGAACTCAACGGCCGCTACACCAGCAATGAGTTTAACCTGGAGGTCAGAGCCTATCTTCACACTCTCGACTTGTGTGTGTCTGTGTACCATTTCTCATCGTTTGGTCCTCCGAGAAATTATCTTCTCTGTCTGTTAACCCTTTCCACATGTCCGGCTTCACAGATTGGAGTTGTGCACAGCTCAGAAGCTGCAGAGCATGTCAATCACATGGCTGTCCAGTCCCAGTACATGCGGCCTGTACATCATCCGCTGGTGGTCCACACCGTCAACTCGGACCACATCTCAGGTAACAAAGCAAATGAATGCTAGACTGATTGATCAGCCTTAAACTTCAGACAGATTATCTTTTAATCTGAAAGTAAACGAGTGATGGCCCATATTTAATACTTTCTCTTGCACACATATTGCTGTAGAATAACAGTGATGACTTTGTCTGCCACAGCCTCAGTTTAAGCTCAAATTATCAAAAGCATAACTCCAGCTTGATGGTTAGAGTAGATAGAGATAGAAGACAAACTGATATGATAGGTCGTATTTAGGCTACAGTGTTCAAATGCCATGAGAAACCATAAACATGACTGCTCCAGCTGGGCCAGTTTTGACCCACAATACACTCCTCATTGCCATAACTGACCTGTCAGTGCATTAAATGGACCGTATTTGTTCAAGAATGATCTGCTAGGGAGTGTTGAGAGTGATGGAAAAACTATATCCTCTTACTGGTGTATAGTTGGTCAGCTATGTTTGGTATCTAAAGTTTACTTATTTTCCGTTTTCACTGGAGCTATGAGGCTAATGTAGCTAACAAGTAAAAATGTTCTTCTGACAACATATAAAATATTGTTATGTATGGAAATTGATTAAAAATTATGTTGCAGTATCCATGGGTGCCAACTTGGATTCAACATTGGGGGAACATAAGTCCTAATCCAATAAAGATATTTAATTTTAGGTGCTGTGGATATGTAAGTAGACATCAAAAATGACTGGTGCGTGTATCATACCAGACAGCACTCCAAAATATTCACAAGTCACTTTATTTTAAACCCTTTCTCTCAATGTTTTCATGATTATTTCTGCCATTAATCTCCTGATTTCATAGTCAAACCAACATTTCTCAGCGTGTGGTATGTGTCATGATATCTGGCAACCCAAACAAGAGGAAACGCAGGCTACCATTGCTCATGACTGTGCTGTATGCAATGGCACTGTAAGGGTGTTAATTTTCCCTCAAATATTGTTATCATCTCTGATTTCTTTTCAAAAGTGAAAGTAAAGTTTGTGCAGTCCTCCCCCCTTAACTCTGATTTGCCCAGAAAATCTCTTCTTCACAGCGTAACATTAACAGGTATGGCATACCTTCAGTATCAATGCTCTGGAAGCCATAACAACTGAGCTAAGCTTGCCTACCTGATGTTTTCCTCGTCCATGATCAAGGAAAGTAGTACCCTACCTTGTGTATGTATATTTGAGAGTGAGCGCTGAAGAATTTAAAGGAATAATTCTGTTTTTATAAACATGTTATGGTTCTTCATGAGGAGAACATGGTTCACCACGTGGGAGTCGGATATGTAAGAAATATCTTCACGTTCATTAAAGAATTCTGCTTTGCCAACCTGATCTGTAATGCTAGGCAACACCACATGCAGTGATCTACAAACCTGAGCTGGTGTGAATGGATTGCAGGCCCTGGCACGAATGTGTTGTTGGTGTTGAGGAGCTGCAAGGATTAGACTAAGCCTTCTAGCTCACACAAACACACACCAGGGAGACCAGTGATCTCCCCAAGGGCATACAGGACACACCTGACTGCAGTGAGGAGAATCCAACTCCCAGAGAGACAGAGAGTGAGGGAGAGAGAGAGAGAGAGAGAGGTATAGCAGTACAGAAAGCTGACAGAATGAGTAATGTCCAGATGGAGGGATGCACCAATCATGAATTTTTCTGCTCATTTCTAAGTTTCTTTACAGTTGTGTTTGTCCTGCTTGTTTTAGGAAAGCCACAAAGACAAAGACGTTGTTTGTTTGTACTCAAATGAGGCTAAATGACGACTGCACTAAAGGACAATATGTGTAATAACAATAAGATAATGTCTATAATAAATATAATAGGTGCTAGCATTACTAGTTAAATGCATCATGCATGTCTTTAGCTAGCTCATAATATCCCAAACTAGAACAGAAAGATCTCATGATAGGAGCAAATATTAGTCAGTTCTGAGACCAAGAAATCTTTCTGATATCTCCATGTCCTCTCTGACCTTGTGCACAACTGGAATCAATTTCATATATATGTGAAATAGCAGCAGGAACACACATTTCATGTATTTATGTCTAATTTGGACAGCCTGTGGATGCTCTCCTGGAAGCTGTCTTAACCAGCATCCACGATGGAGAATTACTAAGTGGGTCACCACAACGTGATAGCATACATCGTCATTTAGCAAAGCCACGGCAGCCTTGATATTGGCCAAGAGCGCAGGTGATTTATATTATCCATAATTAATGTCAGTTACTGTGATGGATATGGTTCTGCAATCTGAAATGAAGGAAATATTGAGCTAAAAGGTCCATCTTAATCTTACTAAACAGGTTCTGTAGGTACAGACAAGTAGATAAGAAGAGTAGTCAGCAAAAGAGTTTTTTAAATTAATTTATTATTTTTATTAATTCTTTAATTAATTATTATTTTAAGACAAGGTTTGAATATACTGAACAGTACAGTCAGTAATTGTAGTGGAATATTAGAAATGGGCAGGTGTGAAAACCTGAGATACTTTAACAAGAGCCAGATTATTATGATCAGATGACTTGGTCAGTGCATCTCCGAAACAGCAAAGCTCATCAGTGGTCAGTACCTACCAACAGTGACCTCCAAATTCTCCAAACTCCAAATTGGCTCATCTGTGTAATAAGTAAGATTCTATTACTTTTTTATTCTATTCTATTATTCTATTACTCTGTTATTAGCAATGTTAGCATCATACCTCCAGTGCAAAACTGTTGTGTACAACTGATCTGTTCCCAAACTGTCAATCTCAACAAATATTAGATATGATGTAGATAATGAAAAAAAAATGTTTGTACATCATATACTTAAAATAGCTGTAAATCACATTATTTTTATATTATAATCATATTTTTATTTTTATACATGGTCATTCTGACAAATTGTAATACCTTGCAGGAAGTGTAGGGGGTGCTGTGGCTTTTGTTCTACCATTTAAGAAGAAATCACATAGATTTAATCACTAAACATAACCCTACATTAAACTCAGTGCCTTAACTCGTCAATAGTCTTTAACTCATTCTTATGGGAAATAGAATGTGTCATTTTTATTCTTCATAGGCACACCCCCAGCAGCTACAGTAGTTATAGTGATGTGCATCGCCGCCCTGGTGGTCATTGTGGTCCTGGGCATCTATCGCATTCACACCACCCATCAAGAAAGCACAAAAGGAGATGAGGATGGAGGGAAAGAGCCAGAAATGGACTGGGATGACTCCACTCTCACTATCACGGTCAACCCTATGGAGGTAAGTCGTGAACATGCTGTATTAACACACTCGGGTTACCAGGCCTGGCAGCGAACAATTTAACCTGATCTAAAGGGTCTTCATTTAGTAAATGTATTGTAGTAGAATCTATAAGATCAGAGGTTTCCAGCATGTTGCACATGTGTACTAACTAATTTACCTAAAATAGCTCAACCTAGAGTGATGAGGTTAATGGTTATTCCCAGACATGAAACTGCAGTCACATGATCCAGCATGTATATTCCAAACCCATTACTTTACAGTATTCTGTGTTCCTGTGTTGTGGTCATGGTAAGACCCAAACACCTAATTCAGCTTATGGTCAAAGGTGGTACTGAGACATACTGTAAACTACACATAAACCTGGCATGGCTCCTACACTACATTTAGCCAAAAAAGAGACCTCAGAATCCAGTGAAGAAATGTCTGAATAGATACATGATAGGTCTAGCCCTATCATTCACTATAGGGAACAAGCTATTTAAATTTATTTTCTGTACCTTGTAATGTGTCATTACTTTATGTTTATGTGCCATATTTTATGCTAAATTCAGTAAAAAAAATTTTTTATCAGTCTGCATTAAAATGTGCATAGCTATGTACTCTGTTGAACATGTTTGCTTACTCTTACTTTGATAATCACTAAAATGTCATTTAGACAAATATTTTCACTACTGAATATAATCCCAAATTAGAAATTCTGTGCATGTTTTAATTTGCATTAGTAAATTATTTTTTTTTTGAAAATCGAATAATAATAAAACATTATGTAGGCAAATCTTAGTGTCACATTACTGCTGCACCAATAATGTGTTACAATTGCAGTGCAGAGCCATATAAGCATGTGCTCTTTGTGCACTATAGGAAACTCTGCAACAAAATATGATGTAATACAGTCCAATGAGGATGTAATTCAGAAGCCTGAGTCTGTGAGGTGTTTCCTTATATAAGATCTCAAAAATAACAGGAGAACTTTAATGGCACTCCCAGCGTGGAACCTTTTTGGATGATAATCATTGTCCTTTTTTCTGGTCCTGGACAGAACATTGATGGCCCTCAGAGTGCTGGGGAGATCAGAGAGGAGGAGCTTGAGGAAGAAGATGAGGATGATGAGGATGAAGATGAACTAGCTGGGGATCAGTCGAGTGCAGAGTCAGAGGACAGTGAGGAAGATGAGCAGACAGAAGTGAAGGGCAAAGTGAAGGGCAAACTGGAGTGGGACCCCTCTACGTTACCCTATTAACACCACTCCCCATCTCACACTCATATGCACACACATGATAGATACACACAGACACACACTCACATTACGCAGACATCAGCACACACACACACCCACATTTAAAGCCCTCACACACGCTCACAGAAAGCAGAAATCGTTGCCTGAAAAAAATCCTCATTTATTATTGAACTGACCCTCCCTGATCATAACATTTCTTGCTGACACTTACACATGGTGTCCTCTAATGCAATGTCTCCCTCTTCTGGTCAACTATGGAATTGCACCCACCTACCTACACTCAAATCAAAGAGCTACTGTAAGTGTTTAAGCAGCCTAATCTAAACAGATCCCAGAAAGGCAAAGACTAATCCGGTGTACAACGGCATTAACAGGCAACACATGGATGCACAGACACAAGAATTGATGAACAAAATCAACATCTCGGGGATGGTTTATGCCTTTTTTTGCTGAATAATTAGACATCTTAACATCTGGTTGCTTGCTGTTTGACCTTCAAAGTGAGATAGCTCTGCAGTTTTGTTTTCTGTTCCTCTAACACTGAAGATTTGCATTGATTTGCAAAGTGAAATACTTTAACTTTTTTTTATTTGCAACTAAAAAAAATCTATATATATATATATTTTCATTTTCATTTGAAATCTAGGAGATGTGTTTATTTTAGATCCTCGGAGAGATCCACACGTTTGTCTTTAACAGAGATATATAAAAAAGGAGATGACGTCTAACTCTTTTGATAGGTTTTCTTTTTTCTGTTGAGTTCTTTTGGCTTTGTGGTCATAGAACGAGTGGCAGTATGTTTTTATATGCCTGTCTTCTGTAAATAGAGTAGAGTAGTCGAATGTTCTCCCACACCCCTCATGTTCTCCCCACCCTTCGCTGCCTGGTTTTGTGTCCATACTTGCTTGCTGTAGAGGAAATCCTTCTCTCTGTGTGTTAGCAGCTGACCTGTCTACATCTGTCCCCTCCATCCGTGCCTCTGTTTCAGTACTCCCACTTCACACATCACCACACGATATACGTTCTATAAACAGCGATGAAGGGAAGGAGGCTCACTGAGCCAATTAGCTACCTAATCAAACTTAATGAAAAGTGAGTTCTTGGAAGTTTGGGACTAATTGCTTTGTCAGGCTAAAGCGTCAGGTTCAGAATGAATTCTGAGCTGATTTCCTTTTCCTGTTGTGTTGTTGTGAAGCAAACATACATTAACAGTCATGTTCTAAAGGAGATTGTTGCATAACAATTGTTGCAAGGCAGCATCCCAGCTAAATCATTTGTTTTTAGCATTTAAAGTGTCCAAGTGCCCTGCCCTGGGTTTAGCAAAGATAGTGTAATGCCCTGCCCTGTGCCCGGTGAAGAGGACCACAACCCTGATCAGGATTAAGCTGATAAGATAATGGATGGATGGATTGATGAAGTGTCCTGGTTTCTTAAAGGCAGAGCAGGTGATTTTGTAGAAACTAGTAAGTGTAAACGAGTGTGTATACTTCCAGTCCTACATGGTGTTGAGTCTCCGCACATGCGCATGTGTATGTAGGTAGGTAGGTCTACAGGCAGGTAAGCCTTCCAATCATTTTGTTTGAGTGAAATGACTGGACAGGGTTTTTAGGCTATGTTCAAACTACAAGCCCAAATCTGATTTTTAGCCTATCCAGATTGCATCCAGATTGTATTTTCATATTCCAGATACTTAAAAACCACACAATAAGACTTTTGCAAATCTGAACTAAGCCACATTTGCAGCTGGTTTGAAATTCGATTACAATCCTATTTGTGCAGATCAGTCTCAGTCCAGATGCTCTGGCCGCTCAAATCAGATTTTGAAGTGCCTTTCGCATCATCACAATGCTACAAAGACACGTCAAATCCAGAGTGACCAATCCAAGAAGCACATCCTAGGTTGCCAGGTTCTGAAAAATTCTCCAGCCAACTGTCTGACAGAAGGTCACCCTACACAAACTTAAAACCAACCCAAAATCAAAAGAGTCTAATCACTGGTGTTTAAATAAGTTAATTAATTTTTAGTCTTAAATCTTATTTTAGTCTTACTCTGTACATTCAGATCCCTTTTCTAATATTAGAAAGACACTTCTAATATTTGGCTGTCACAATACATTTTAAGCTAATTCAAAAACCAATACCCCTCCACCTCTGAAAGTTTACCCGTGAGGGCAATTTTAAAACCCGCAATTTTGCGGGAAACCTGCCAACCTGGCAACTCTGAAGCAATGTCACCAGCATGGCTGTAATTACCGACGCCTGCACTGTTACTACATAATCCAAAGCAGACAGACTTGTGATGTGTGAACACACAAATTTCACCTGATCATTTACTAAAAACAGTGTGAACAGTCATCTCAGCCAATCTGATTAGCCTGCTGTCTGAATGTAGCCTTACAGTCCTGTGGCTTTATAATAAACAACCCTTTATCTTTATGTCCTCATCGCACCAGATATCTGCTATCTGACTCTGAAGAGAATTTCAAGAAATATGACAAAAGCTGCAAGAAAAATCAGTGCTCTGTCTTTAGTGTTCTCAGAATGTTTGTCTTTAGTTGGGAAAAAAATGCCAAAACAAATATATTGTTCATTTAAAAAATTAGAATATCATGAAAAAGTAGTTTTTATAATTCTTTTAAAAATGTAAACTGTCATATTTGTCATACATGTAAAGTGATATTTCAAGCCTTTTTTGTCCTCAGTGTGAATTATAAAATTCAAATAATTCAAATGAAAATTTGAAATCCAGAATCTCAAATTATTCAAATATTTAATTTTGAGTAAATTACTAAAACAAAAAAAGGCTTAAAATGTCATGTCATGTGTAATGAGTATAATATATATGACAGTTCTGAGTTAAATTATGAACGTAAATGAACTTTTTCATGCTTTTTTATAAAAGTTGCTGGAGATGAACTTCATATATATAACAATCATTGTTGCATTGTAGGAACTTTAATCAGGACCTTGTAATGCAGAGAACCCTTACATAACATTAGCCAAACATTCTGAGATTGTTCCACGTTAGCTGGGGTGCGATGACTTGCATCCAGGAGGAAATTGTATAACTCAGATGTTGCTCTATGCTCAGGAGACTCCTTAGAAGGAGAGCATGAGACAAAAGGACCCTGCAGGCACCATCACATTGTCTACATTCTTACACTGTTGGCTATGTGCTCGCTGGGGAGATCTGAGATACTTCTGGAACAGATAAACATTATAATATTTGTTCACAGCATCAGAACTGAGGCTCTTAGTCCTGGATGAGAAATGGTTGAGTTCATATTTAACAAACATGAGTCCTCTCATCTGAGCACAGTGAGATCTCTATGTAAGGTCCTTTTCTCAGGAGAAACGTCTGAGCAGCATATCTGAGACTTAAGATGAAGTCTTCCCATCTCATTGTCATCTCAGAGAAGCTTCTAAGATCTTTTGGAGTTTTGTGGGGTTCTGCTCCTGATGTTTGCATAAAAGTTGATTGGATCCTTCCATCTTAAGAACGTCACTTGAGCAAAAATAGTGAAATGGTTCTTTAAATGTTAGTAAGCTGTTCATTGGAAACAAGGAGGCAAATCAACAAGGTCGTGTTAAAGATAGTAATGAAATAAAGGATCTCTCTCTTCTCTCTCCTGTGTCATAAATTCAGTGTAGGGGTTTCTGGAAGAGCAATAAGAAACTTGCTCCGCGGCTTGGCTTGGGAGGGCTGTCAGAGGCTGGCTTTGCCTGATTTTTTGTTTAGCACGTTAGCACGGACGTCTACACAGCACAGTCTACTCCACACAATCAAAGGAAGTAAAAAAAGACCTTAATAAAATCAGATTTAGTTTGTCTTTGTGAAGATTGGGGGTTGTGATGTGTTAAGGCTCCCGTAGCTGAGCTGGTTGCCGTTTTTTCTTCTACCTTCTGAGTTAGCCAGGAAAGCTGCATTTTCTGGATCTGTGCATTGGGTTATATGTAATGTCTGTAGCTGTGGTTAGGATGCATCGTTTCCTCATCCGCCTTCACTCCTGTGCTTGTGACATCATAATCGTGAGACTCCCCCTGGTCACGCCTATGTTTGGCTAGATCTTTTTACCACGTGTGTAATAGCAGAAAAAAGAAGAATCTTTTGAAAAGATTGACCCTGTAAAATCATGTAAGACTATTCTTTTATATATGTTTCTCTCTCTTTTGTTTTGTAAAAGGTTTGGGTTTTACTCTTTCTTTGGTGGTCACTGCAGCACTTTCTGTACATTGACCAATAAAGACTTTCCTTAGAATGCGTGAAAGTGTCTCTTTCACTTCTGAATGCTGAATTTTATCCAAAAACAGGGAAAACTATTTGCCAGAACAGGTTGTTTGTTCATTTTTGTTGCATAGAACTTGTAAAACAAGCTGTAGATGTGTTCTAACCTAAAATCTGTCACTCATTTCAAGTCTTCAAGACTATTAATGACCAACTATTGACTCCAACTACAGCCCTGTTGAGTATTAGTGATCATCCATCATGAAGCATCTTCTCAACACTCAATTTCAGGAAACAATTAAATTACTACAGGACGACATATATTTTTTAAGTTTTTAGAAAATCTTTATTCCAATCAATGGCAAAATCTGCTTGGAAAATCATTATCAGACGAGTGTAAAATGTAGATACATTTCTCAGGAAAGGAGGGAGAAAAACACAGACATGGGCTATTTTGGGTTAAAATAGAGTCAACGAGGAGCTCCAGTGGAAGAAGAAATGACTACAGAACCTCCATGTACATTTAATCCCATCTAAATATGTCTTGAAACTGAAAAGAAAAGCTGTTGGCAGTCACTGACGTAAAGCTAACAAAGACATTCTTACAGTATTGTGTTATATGTGTACATTTGAAAAAGTACATCATCTATCATTTGCTGAAAACTCTGAATAAGTCACAGTAAGAAAGCAGCAGAGATCAGTGTTACTGGATAAATATTAACTCTACCAGTGCTCTACAAGTTTAATGTAGCATTACGTTTTAAACGACCTGAATTTAACATGTATAAAATGTCATATGGAATCAGGGCTCCACATCCAGAATTTCCATTTTCTCTGGATGAGTTGTCCTTGGCATCTTAGACGAGGAATTTTGTCAAATTCTACATAATTTCTCACCTGTCTCAACACTCCTGTTTTCCTTGTGGCAAGGTCCTGTGTTATGTTGTATTTCTTCCCTGCGGCCAAAATGTCTGCCAGGCCTGAAATAAAGAACATGGGCTAGCTACAGCTTTCTCTTTTGCTAAATGCATTAGCAACCAGGATGGGTACTCCCTTCCTGCATCCCCTGCTATCTGGAGCTTCTCCAGCAACTTTCTCCTGGGCCAGGTTCTGCACCACCTTCCCCGTCATAACAAAGATATCCTGAGGCTCAAGAAGCCCTGCTTCTGGAGACATTTCCACAAACCTTGGACAGCCAGCTGCATCCTGTGTGCTCAGGAAATGAGTCACGAAAGTCTCCGAGAGCAGCCTTCGTCTACATCACTGTGCTTACATGCACTAAATAATCCGATCATAACAGGATTTCTGCAGTTGTGCTATTATTCAAGTGATCATGTAAACAGGAAACTCCAATTTTCTTAGATCGTGGTAAGGTCTAGAAAGTAAGAGAGCACCCTGATCAGGATTAAGTGAAAGATAATAGATGGATGGTTTAAGATAGCTGGATTAGATCAATTTCAATGCCCCGCCCCTGTATACCCCTCCCCCCTCACCTGAACACACATTTCACCCTCTGTCTTGCAGGAACTAATCATGGGGTCCTGTCACTATAAATAGCTCTGTCCAGACTGCCTTACAGTTAATATTAGAAGGTTTTGATGTTGATGGAAATGTGAGGGTCACATTTTTGAAAATTCAGAGTCTGACACTGAGTTTGATGAGGAGGATGATGAGCATCAGCTAGCTCTAAAGCATAAAAGAGCCCCAGGACCAGCCCTTGAGCAGCCAAGACCAGGACCAGCCAGTTCATTATTCTAGATTGTAGCCGGCAGCAAAAAGAAGTCCTGTGAAGTGTGTGGACCCAAGATGGACAGAAAAACAACACACATGCACCCAGTGCAAGAAGTACCTGTGCAATACAATAGTGTGGTATGGAAATGGCTGTGGGGCTAATGTGTTTTGCAGACAGATGTTTAAATTGACCTGAGTAGGTTACATTTCTAATGAAATTCAAATAAATAATGCACTATAATTTTGTGCATTTGTTGATTATTTTCCAGTTATGCCTGTTTTATGTTGCATTTTGTTATTTTTTTACATTTAAATTAAAAAATAAACAAAAACGAGTGGCATTTCTATTCATAACTGTGATTTAACAAAGAAAAAATGAAAAAATTTAACATGTTTATATTACTTGTAGTTGGCATGAAGTAAATATCGGCTGAGTATTTTAACAATAAAAGGTTTGATTATGTTGAATTAAAAGCCTCAAAATGCAATGGGTCCATCAGACCCAGCAGGACTCGCTGTGTAACTATTAAATATAGACCTTATCAGGGTTGATGCCAAACATGTTGAGCTCTATGCACTAGAGGGGCAGCCATGGCCTAGTGGTAAGTATCTGGTCTTGTGACCAGAAGGTCGCTGGTTCGATCCCCAGACAGGACATGATTGAAGTGCCCTTGAGCAAGACACCTAACCCCCTAACTGCTCCCTGGGCGCCAGTGGATAAGGGCTGCCCACCGCTTCGGGCACAAATTCTCACAGCCTAGTGTGTTCACTAGTGTGTGTGTGTGTGTGTTTCACTGCACAAATGGGTTAAATGTGGAGGTCAAATTCCGTTGTGTGAAAGATCACATTGGCTAAATTAGCTAAATTGGTTGATCTTCTATTGGACCAATCTAATGGGCAGGAGTCCAGCAAAATGTGGTAATGAACATACCTGGTTCATATCAGTTGTCAGATGCGTTTTACTGTGTTAGAGTTGGGAAATCACCAATATGTGCTGCAGAATCTTCTCTTTGCAACCCTTGTGCTGAAGTTAGGAGATCGTGAAGAGCTCAGAGAAAAGCTTGGAACAGTAGAAGCAGCTCCATTTACAGACTGAAGTTATAGGCCCACATGAAGGCCAAGGTCTTTACAAATCATGTTCAGATCTACTTGAGGTCCTTGGAGAAAGAAAAGAAACACCTAGCTCAGCAAGTTGTCCAACCTAAGGAGCAATGTCAAAAGGGAGGTGGCCTTGGTCTTCTTTTTGAATGGCATGATGATGGAGAAATAATCCTTCTGCCCTTGTTCTGTCTGTTCTGAGCAGTTAGAGATAAAAGAAAGAGACGCTTCAGAATGGGCTGGATGATATCAAAGCCAAAGCTGAGATGGATCGATATAGCTGAGGAAATACTGAATGTCTAAGCAGTACAGTACTGTTTATATCAGCAGTACATGAAGGGAGGCAACGTGAGGGTAAGTAAAGTCAGTGAGCATAGGTTCAGAGGTTATCTACAGTAACACACATGGTTCAGTTAATATTCATAACATTGGTGAACCAGACAAGTGTTTAATGCTTCTATACTTCACTGAAAGCTGTGAACCTTTGATGTAAACACTGACAGATGAATGAGACTGTAAATTTCATGACACTTCAATATTTCACTATTTCATTACAACAATTTTATTTCTTTCTGGATCTAAGATTAAACATCCAAAAGTTTGAACCAAAACAAAACACTATGGCTAGTCACAACCAACTCTTAAGTGGACTGAGGCTGAGTCAAGGTCAAGTCCAAATGACGATGAGAACAAGTCAAGACCACGTAAAAAAAAAATTAGTGATTTTTTAAATCATTTTTCAATTTGATGTAATTTGAAAATATGTGATGCACTTTATATTTGGCCTAAAATGACTTCAAACAACAAGTCTGAATCTGATCTAGTTATCCAGATCGATTTTTGGTAGTCGGCACAGTCAAAACCACATGAAATCAGATTTTTTTCAAATCTGATCCAAAACACATTTGGAGGTGGTTTGAAATCCAATTACAATCAGATCTGTACAGATCCATCTGTCTGGACACTATGGACGCTCAAATCAGATTTCGAAGTGCCTTTTGTGTCACTGGGGTAGTGCCACAAAGAATGACCACTAAAATCCAGAGTGACAAGTGTGCAATCCAAGAAGCGCATTCAAGGTTGCCAGGTCCCAAAAAACTATCCAGCCCACTTTCTGACAGAAAGCAGCTCTACACAAGCTTAAAAGTAAACAAACAAAAAATCTAATCTTTAGTGTACTGACATATGTTTGAGAAAGTTATAATTACTTTATAATCTTATTTTAATCTTGCTTTTCATTCATTTTCTACCAAACTGTAACACTTTTTGGAAATTGAAAATAATACTTTTACTCTGTTCTAATATATATTTTCAGATCCCTCCACTAAAATTTCTAATATTAGAAAGTGTCCCGAAGGCATCGCCATACCAAGTTTTTGGCGGCCATTGCACGTGTTTAAACAGTGCAAATCTACAAACCTGGCAACCCTGAAGCCACGTCCCAGTGTTGTAGTTACTGACGCCTCCATTACCACGTCAAACCAAGCAGATAAGCTTGTGGTATCTTGATGAGCAGCAGAGAAACAAATCTGATTTGCCTGTAGTCTGAACATAGCCTAAGAAAAATATCTGCTTCTATTGACTTCTATTAAAAGCAAAGCTTTTTATAGAGAGTAGCTGTTTTTGCAAACTCATCACATGTAGGTTTATTGGTGGTGTTGGATTGTAAATAATATATGTGATCTGTGGTTTCTATCACCAGCATTATAAAGAAATCCACATCAAAACACTATTAATGGCTTTGTTTACATCTCAGTGAGTGAATTATGCAGTAAACAGAGAAATCCAGTTCCTGCTCTGTTTTGCATGGTTTCTGGACGGCACTCATGCAGAACAGGTGGAGTCTTTTCACATCCATGTCCAGGACACCCAGAGCTCAGAGACTGGCAGAGAGGAGTATGTACTCATGGAGGACTGGAGGCCTGCTGCTTTGAGACTGACTGCCTCACACAGGGTGCCAAATACACTTTCTGAGTGTGTTCTGTGAATAAGCATGGAATCAGCCAGTGGAGCGATCCATACTCAGTATGCAGCCAAAACATCATTAGTGCTCGCAGCCAGGTGGTCCATTCAGAGTTTCTGCTCCTGCTTCTGTTCACGCAACACGACTGCCTCCAGTTGAGCTTCAGACTAATTTCACATTTCTAAGGCTGCATTTCTTCTTTGTTTTGCAACTGTGCGCAGAAGGTCTGGGAGACGAGGATGCTGATCCAGACATCATGCAAGATGATTAGGAGCAATGGCTGAGCCGGAAGTCTACAAAGACTTCCTCTGTTCTCTGTAAATCCTCTGTGGCCTTTTATGCTGCTCTAAATTAATTACCAGCTGCAAAGAACATTAACAAACCGACACAAGAGTTTGGGAAAATATGTCTTATTCGGCTGTGTTTCAGGAATATGGGAAAATAAAGATGAATGCAGCCATCCCTGTCTGGGCAGTTCTGCTGAAGTAAGCTTTTATTTGTCCTCCTGTCAGCATCGTGTTATATGCAAGCTCAGGCCTTATCTCGGTAAACAGTTTGTGCACAATAATAAAAGTTAATTACTTTTTCTTGCCCGTATAGACAGTTATTGCACACTGTGAAATAATTACATCATTTTTTGTTTATTTGTAACTGTGAACTCAGTAAATCTCAGCACTGGTGAGAAATGATGATATTCATAATTGAGTTGATTATGTGCTTCACATTGTTGTGATAGTGTTTTAGGTTAATTGGTTTTCCTGCTGAAGAGGAGCTGTTATGACAAAGTGAGAGCAGCTAACACACAACAAGTCCCAATATTTCAATATTTCATGTCTTTAATTATTGTTATGCTGCAAATAATGAAAAAAGAACAAAACAAAAAAGAACTGTGTTTACAAAATATTTAGCTTCTTTTTGGATTTAAGATGTAACATCCAAAAGCTTGAACTAGCACTGGAGTCAAAACCAAAGACTATGGCGGGTCACAATTAGCTCTTAAGTGGGCTGAGACTGAATCAAGACAAAGACTCAATTACAGTGAGACCAAGTCAAGATCAAGTTGATCTTCTTTGAGGACAACCTTAAACTTAAACTAGATTTTGTACATATTTACTGGTATTTTACATCACTAAATACAAAGTGAATTATTTTTATGTAATAAATGGCATTTACAGTCAGTTTATATTCTGTATGGTCAGCACTGGATCAGTTCTTATGACTTCTGACTATCCAACAAACCAAACCTGCAAAATTCCAATCAGACTAAACTGAATATTGAATGTTCTCCAGAAGGTCACTGATTGTACAGGTTCCACTTGTGCATCTTTTTCACCAAAACAGACGTGAATTCTTTGCAATGTAAAGCTGAACTTTGAGGTCTGAATTAGCTGACAATTAAAAGAGTGCTGTCCACTCTGATTCCAAACAATGACCACTGTCTGGTTCTCTGTCCAGTGAGCTAAATCAGATACAAACAGACAGTGTTAGGTTTGCTTTGTATGGGTCAGTATGTATGACTTTTTTTTTTTTTAATGGCAGATAAATCTATATTTTTTATATGTAGATTTAGAGTTAGATATTGATTTTTTGGTGACACTAGAGAAAAATGAGTATCGTATATATACTTATATATATATATATATATATATATATACAAAGGTTAGTGTGTTTGTTACTTTGTATATATTTGGTCTGGTTAGGTTTGTTTTCACACTGCAAATTTGTGAGCGCACCAAAGACTTACGTGGTTTGCATCTTCCTACACTCGACAGTGATTGGTTTGTAGAAGGACGTGCATCTGACATTTTATATACTTTTATATACCACAGCCACAGTTTTGTTTGTTTAGTTTAGGTTGCTCTGTCATAATTTCTCATCCAGAAAATAAGCTGCATGTTTCAGCATTTTTGTGTGTTTTTTGTGTGACATTTCACATGTTCATCAGACCAAAATTATATTAAACATTTCGTCTTCTTGTTCCATGTTCTACCATTGCTCATTTTTGCTGCTGTTCTGGTTATTTTTCTTTTGTTATTGTCGTTGAATGTTGTGCTTTCACACATACATAGTTTTGTCCGGGCTTTCAGAATTTTCAGTTTGGTCCGAACCAAAAAAGGAGCAAAATTTGGTCCGACCAAAAAAGGTGGTCTCAGTCCAGATCTAATGCACCAATGTCCGATTTGTGTGCAGTGTGAAAACACTTTTCTAGAAGGTTCAGACTTTCGGACCCTGCAATCCACCTACTCTGAACTTTTACCAGCGACTGTATTTTTGCAAACCTGGCAACCCTGAACAAATTTGTTGTTGGTGAGGAAGGCGAGGTTTACCCGAATCAATGTGCGCATGCCAGCCGTTTCCGGGACAGATTCGTTCACATTAGAGACAGATACAGGTCACTTACATTTGATAATGTGAACCGTCAAGATAGTTAAATCTGATCTGATCAAAAAATCGGATTTGAGCAATGTGGCTTATAATGTGATCGTAGTCTAATACAACACTTGGTTCTACTAAAAGCAATACTACATTACTATTCTACTACTTTTATTATTACTGAGGAGCTTCTACTACAGACATAACGGTACAGTTTCTATATTAGGAAGCTTTGTCACTTCAGGTCTGCTAATATTTTTTATTTAAAATGCAATTCCCAAAAATTCCCTTATCTTAGAAGACAAGTCTTCCAGGTAAGCTGATCTCAGAAGATATTTCTGAAGCTGGTTTCTTATTCACAGGTTCTGACTGAGTATTTAAAGCTTCTTCAAACATCTAAACATCTTTAGATTCTGGCCTGGAGGTTCAGTGTCCTGCATCATCAATCCTCTCCTCATATGTCCAGTAATATTAGTAGTTCTCATCCTTTTCTGGTTTGGTTAATCAGTGCTTTATTATATTAAATCAAGTGTGCTGCTCCTGTACTTGCAGTGGCTGTGGAACATTGTGGAGAACATCTGAAACAATTGATATCTATCTATATATAGATAGAAATCTGAAATAGATGACAACAGAACTGCTTTTGTTAAAAACTAGAATTTCTTACTACTACGTGTTTGATGATTTGTATTTATTATAATATCTGGTGTTTTTTTAAACAACTAAAAGCTCAATGTATGCCAAAAATGTAAACATCCCAACACATCCCAAATCTTAACATCTAGAAGAGCTTCTGAAAGCAAAAGTTGGGGCTGATTAGGTTTAAGGCTAAAGTCTTAGAAACATATATCTCCAGAAGTGTTCGTGACCACTGTGGTGTAGCATCTTGCTGTGAGGTTTTGACCTTTTTTTACATGATGCCTGTTTATCTCCTTGAGTTTGGAGGCCATAACAACTGCAGTCACAACTACAGACCCTGGATGTCTGTGATTACAGCTGTAAAATGTAGGACAATAGTTTCTTAGCCTTTACCTGCCTACTGTGAGAGCTGTTCTAGTAAACAGGTCAGATAAATGTGAGGACAGTAATTGTGTGTTGTGTTGAATATTAAAATCTAATTTTTGCTCTAGTTGTGGTAATAGATGCATAATTTTATAATGCCTTGTCTACAGTGTAGTAGTTATGCGGAGGTTGTTATCTATAGAGATGACTTGGGATAGGTGATCCTCCAACCTGTATCCAGCTCCCAGATTCAATTCTTGATACTCTATTTGCAGATACCAGAGCTATGCATTGGAAAGAACCTGGCGATATGATTTGTATCATGATACAGAGGTTACAATTCAGGATATTGTGATATATTAGCAATTTTTGTGGTGGCAAAATTACTAGATTTGCTAATGCTAAAATGAATGCTACATGTTTCCATTGTAGTGGAAGAGTGTAATGGCTGAAGAACAACACTGCCATCTAGCAGTCAAGGGTGATTACAACATTAGCATCTAGCGGGAAGCGCAACACAAAATTAACCACTGTTTATATCTTTACATATACTGTTCATTAAACAGCCATACTGATACTAAGATGATGTCATTGGCCTCATATGAACCTGAGTGTTATTACAGATATTTATTATGGAATTTGCTCTTCACGGGGGGGCACGGTGGCTTAGTGGTTAGCACGTTCGCCTCTCAGCGCTGGGGTCTTGGGTTCGATTCCCCATCTGAGCGGAGTTTCCATGTTCTCCCCGTGTCTGCGTGGGTTTCCTCCGGGGTCTCCGGTTTCCTCCCACAGTCCAAAAACATGGAGGTCAGGTGAATTGGGTACTCAAAAAATTGTCCGTAGGTGTGTCTGTG
>BRDA01010259.1:150427-182376 GCA_036984385.1 Crenuchus spilurus
TCTAAGACGATGTCGAGGATTGTAGAGCACATGTTTATAACTCAGCTCTGGGTCAGAGAACATTAAAATAGTGTACAGTATCTTTTTTCTGAAAAGATGCAAATCACTGAATTTAGACCAATAACACGAGATGTTAGGAGCTGTAGCAGAATCTGTTGTGTATTTTGTTTTAACAACGTTCTAATAATAATATGGATTTATTAGGACTTCCGTTTGTTAAATATAACACAGCTAGTGCTTTATGAGATGTTCTGTTGTTTTCTGTGAACGTAATGACAATAAAAATAGTTATTTAAATACAGAAACAGCGAGTACGATGTGTTCTGCCTATACTGTACTGCTGTGTGATGCTCGTGCACGTGAAGGGGAGTCGGATTCTGGCGGTGCTTTTTTTTGAGCGGGTTCAATTTCAGACGATGGAGATTTGCGTTTTATCCAGCGCTCCGTGTTTACGTGCCACAAGTTCTCATCAGTGACTGTGTTGGTTCTGAAAGCTGACTGAGAGAAACGCCTCTAAAGCAGAAGGTTCTCGTAGCTCTGTAGACAGAGGAGGAGTGAGCGCGCGCTTAGTGCAGCGTCCAGTACGGAAGTCAGTCCGCCCGACCATCAGTCCGTCTCACAATCCAGACCGAGCGGCTCAACGTTTTCGCTGTAATTATTTGCGGGAGTTTCCGGCATTATTAAGGCTAATATTGCGGAAATCAAAGAAATAGTCCGCAATCCCGCACTGAAATTCAGGCCCTGACAGCAGTAAAGGTGACTACTTCATAGTGACTACTACTAACGTGCACATTAGCAACACATGCTAATATTTGTAATATATAATGCTAGGGTGGAGAGAACAAATAAACAGAACTTAAGGTGGTGTCTCGCCGTCGTCTTGACGAAGCGCTCCGGGATGCTTGCGCTTCAGGTGCTCGTGCATAGCGGTCGTGCTGCTGTGATAAGCCATCTCCATTTGGCAAAGCTTACATAGCACCACATGTTCGGTCTCTGTCCAAAGTACTCCCAAACTTAAGATGCCCGTGTGCGAGTTTTTTTTGCCACAGCCTGCTCCCCGGAGAAATCCATGTTTTTAGTGGGTGTGGCCATCTTGGAAACGCGTCGACGCGCATTTTTGCAAATTGACATATTTTTGAAGTCGATTACGTTGATTATGTCGACGTGTCGCCCCACCACTACTAGTAGACATCCAATTTTTTCCAGTAAGATTTGCGCCACTTTCAAATGTGGTCTTAGATCATAGCCAGTTCTTGAGCATGCGACTTGAATGTGAATGGTCAGATCTGATTGTTTTGGCCTTCATGCATACACATAATGCTGAGCTGGCTTAACTCCTGTTTACCCACGGAGCTGTGAAAACAGCAAGAGCAACCGACTGGCTGTTATTCACCTTCTCGACTTCATTATGTGCAGTACACCAGCTGCCTACTGTGCTCCTGAGCAAAATGCATGTTTTAATGCAATGTAATCTCACAAATACAGGGTTGCCAGATCCATAAAAATTATTCCTACACATTGTCTTACAGAAAGCCACACTGCACATGCTCAAAGTAGTCCAAAATCAATGAAGCAAGCTTTAAAAAGTAAATATTCTCTTAATTTATCAATCGTTTTGTTTTCTATTTAGTACAGAACCTGACTGCAAACATGGTAACCCTGTACAAATATAACTGTTTTTGTTATTTGTGATGGATGGTTGTCTGCCGTTTCACAGACAGATTTGTTGACATTACAGACAGATACAGCTCAGTTACATTTATGATTGAGAAACATCAAGATAGTTAAATCTGATTTGAGCAAAAAAAAATCAGAATTCAGTAATGACGCCTCTAATGTAAACATAGCCTATGTGTGCAAGTTAAATGCATTTGTTCAAGCATATGTATACATAGGTGTAAATGTGTGCATGTGCACCTAAGAATACATCAAATGACAGACAGGTTAGATCTCGTTAGGAATTCCAGCCAGCTGAGGGAGCTAATTAACCTAATTTGAGCCATGCCAGTGTGAAAAGAGACGAACCCAGGGGCCTGCTTTGCCTTTTGCAAATTAAGTGGGCTTTGCTTTTGAAAGATGCACTGCATAGAGTCATTAGAGCAAGGGCTTGATATGAAGCACAGGGAACTAGTCATATTAAAGCCCAGTCTTCAGCGCAATTTTTGAATAGATCAGATGATAAATTGCTTCTAGTCGTTTTCCTTGCTCCGAGGTCTTTGTGGTGAATCCAGGTCTTTAGAGTGAATTATAAATGATGGCACTTCAGCCAGATTAACATGAGTCCTCATTAGCAAAGGGCAAAAAGTGGTGAAACAGAGGCCTATCGTTCATCCAGCCAAGGTGTTTAATGGGTGCCCATTTGGACGAGCAGTGTAGAGATTGATGGTCCCTCCAGAGTGTTTCATCAATGGGCCCTAAGTGTTTTGGGATGTAAGTTTTGACATAGAGTAAAGAACAGGTTTCTGACAGTCTGTGCTTGAAGAGTAAAGGAAGATATTAACCAGCAGAGCTGCAGCAAAGAGAGAAAGATGGAGCCCTTGTCTGGAAAATGACAGGTTGCCACCTCCAGCCCCTGCCATAGCTGGTGAGGGAAAGGCCATTTGTACTATGAGCAAATGTATTTTAGAGACTGAGAGAGACTTTAGCAATGTTAAGAATGTGACTAACAAGGTCAATGTGCCATGAAATTTGATTTGGTGCCAACACATTCCTGCATTTTCATCCATTAGAGACCTTCCAAGCACCCTGCCATCACCACCTATGCCTGGCACTGAGCTGCCACCCAACATACTTGCAGTTTCCAACACTTTTTTGTATCACCTATTCCTCTGGTAACTTATCTCCTCCTTTGGCTTAAGAGAGAGCCGCTTCCTTTTTTCCAGTTTCAGTTGAAGCTTCTTGTGCATTATGCGGTTCTTTATTCTATGTCTCCCCTTACACGTCTCTGCTGAACATCTCCCATTAGCGCAGCTGAGAAGTGAAACTCTGCCTGCTTGCTGCCAAGCCCCAAATGGAAATTCCACATTAGCAAGCTGTGTTTTCTGTAAGGAGGCTGCTTCTGTCTTTTTCTTCGACAGGGGGTATATTGGCTGAATCTGCTCCATGGCATCCTGCCACATAAGGTTATAAAGGCTTAAACTGAGCCCTCTGTTATGTTCCCTGAGAAGGTTACCTAGATATGGTCCATGGGAGTGTGTGAGACTCCTCTTAAGCCAGTATTTCTCAAGTACCCAAGGACAATCTAACCTAGAACTAGTTTTGTGGTGGACCTTACTGATAGAGTTGAGGAATAACAGGACTATAGAGAGTGGGAACGGAATGGATATGAAGGATTTGGAACGCGTTGTTTATTCAGGCTGACTTAGAAAACAGAAAGCTGGAAAGAGAGAAACATAGAGCTCAGTATGAACATGACAACTCCATGTTTGCACTTCTTATCTCTCTGGACCACCGCTAAACACACATCTCTATTCATCAGGTTGAAGAGTAAAGCAAACAGATGCTTTCTTTACACTTGAAATGAAATCCCTGCAAGCCCCTGTTTGATATAGGGGCGTCTGTCTACATCTCCCAGGGTTCCCTTTACTCTGCAAGAGCCACAACAGCCCATATTTTAGTTGGGATGTGTAACAACAGAGCCTTTCCCACTATAAAACATCTCTTTGCCCAGAAACCCATTAAAAATACTTGTCTTTTTTGTGGTAAATGTGTCGGTTTCCCCCAGAAGATTGCCTGAAGATAGATTGACCATCTTGTTGTCTGAACTTTGCTCAAGATCTCCTGCCAGCAAGGGTTCTCGCAGAAGAAACAAATTGTGCTCTTGGATTTCCTGTCCCATCAAGCCAACACACTTGAGCATGCAAGAACTTTTGCACAGAGAATGCTGACATGGGAACGGCCAAGCAAAACACAAGTCTGCTGCTTTCTATGCAGGCCCCATGTGTGGACTGTTCTGAGAATGTGCAGTCTGTTCTCAGAAGCCTTTCAGAATGTTGTGACTCTCACAAGCCAGGATGCACCTGCAATAGGGGGCCTGTTTGCTGAGGTCATCTGTGACATGGAGGACTTGCCCCACCAACCACTGCTCTAGGCATCTCGCTATTTATATTCCCATTCTCTCAAACACAACAACTCGGCCCCCGCAGGGGAGGAAGTGCATCAAGGATGTCTCGCTCTTTTCACGCTCCAGTCTCCGAGGTCCCTCAGCAGTGGATGAGTGTCCCCGTCTCTCTCACTCGCTGCCCCTCTTTCTCACTCGCTGCCTCTCTCTCTCACACACCACTAAGTGTCTGTAGGAAACAGTTGCAAGTCTAGGATGCACATGGAAACAGACATTTGGAGGAAGTGAACACAATGCTTACTTCCAAGATCCCGACAATTGGCTGCTAATGCATAAGGCTGCGTAGCATAAACAATAGCTTGTTTCCAAGATCTTTGCAAGCATTTCCAGAGACAAAATCATTTATTTCACTTAGGCACAGGTTTCTTTATAATGGTTAGCAATATGTCTGAATGGGGATGCTTTGTTGTAACATAGCTTTGTGTAAGTAATGTATTTAAGCATCTTTATTGTGCATGTTCAGTGGTGGTTGGTTTGTGAAGTGTTCTAACAATGCAATTTTGGACTAGTCACATCTTGTCTTCAGTGTTCTGAAGATCAGCTTCGTATGTAACTCCTCTGCTCTGCTCTCTTCACTGACTGCCTTTAGCTGCCCAAATCGGATTCAAAACTTGCCAAGAATGGACCAACTTCTCAGTACTTGATGACAGTGGTCAAAACTCGATCTGCTACAAGAGCCCTTTTAGCTTCAAGTACAGCTCAACTTGACCCATCATCCTTCAAGTTGCATGGGAGGCAAGCATTCAGACAATTTTCTCTGCTGGCACCTAAATGCCGGAATGATCTTCTCCTTGGTGTATGAATGGTAGAGTTGCTTGCTATGTTTAAACGACAACTGAAGACCCGACTTGAATCGTCACTTATCTTGCACTTTTTGAAGGTTGCACTCATGTCTTTCTTGATTTGACATTCAGGCAGTGTATGCTGAGCATTGTGTATCTAGTCAACCATACTGACTTTTGTATTTGTCTGTATGTAAGCTTGGGGTATCTTCTGGATTCTAGCCTATACTAACTAGCTAAGGTTCTTTCCTGGGAAAACAGCAAAGCACTTTTTCTGGATAAGAGTGTCTACTAAATCCTTCAAATGTAAATGTAAGGTTGTTATGGTTGATGCCCACATACTACAGCATGAGAATAGTCTACCATTCAAATGATGTCTGGTCACTAACCTTCCGGTGGTCAGAATCTGATCAATGATGAACAGAGTAGAGGGTTATTTATAGCAGATAATCTACAGTCTGCATTGTAAAGTGGAACTCAGGCCCATGATCAGTTGAAATTGCCACAAGGTCTATAATACAATAAAACGAATGCCTTTCTAATTAAGTTAATAGAAATGATGCTTTTTTATTTAAAATGAACATTACCAGCCTATTACATCACTTCTACTATTAGCAGCTTTTCATCACTTCTTTGATCATCGAATCATCTCTGCTACAGTGCCTCAGGATCCGTGTTTTCCAATAACATTTGAGTGGTGGGAATTGAGGTGAAAGTGGACTGTATTTGTGCAGGTACCAAAAAAAGCCAGTATCTTGCTGTCTGGCATTGATTTCCAATGCTGAACCCCTTCCAGCACATCAAGACGCATCAGCCTAAAGCTGCAGAGGATTAAGGCAAACTCTGCTTTCACATTTGTTCAGCCCTAGAGGGAAGCTTCTCCATTATCTAAAAAAAGCTTTTCAAAGATTGCGTCTTACAATAGCGGCGGAGTGGAGGCCACATTTGTTTTCTCTTTATGCAAAAGTTAGCTCTGGCTTTAGCTCCAGGCACAATTCAAAATACAGATGCTTGGTTGAGGTATTTTTCAGGTCAATAACATGGTGGCTATTCTGGTGTGGGGATAAGAAAAGGAAGGCAGTATGGATTAGTATGGAGAGCCGGAGGAAAGGTGAGAGCTGTGCCGCCCACTGATTTAGCAGAGAGCAGATCACTAAAAGAGTGTTCTTCAGAGTAGTGTAGATACATGCTTTAAACTGCTTCTGTGTGTTTAGAAAAGTTACCAGAAATTGTATTTATTAAATTATCTTCTCTTCCATTGGTCCTGAAAGTTTCATTATGAAAAGCTGACATTTTGTGTATTAAATGGTAAAATTTAAACATTAACAAATGTAAAATGACTGCATACTACGGTGATGTTCATTGTTTTTATTTTATTGCGAGTGCTTTTTCTGAGCCTCAAACTAGCCAAATTGTCTGTTAACCCCTGTCCACCATCAAGTGGGTGTCAGACTGTGGCAATTCCAAATAACACAAGAAGTTTGCAAGAACATTGCGAGAACGTTCCATTTAGGTCATGGTTACATTTACATCTAATGTTTACAGAACGTTATGGTGTGGAGTTCCTGCTTGGTTCTCAGTACGTTAGGTGTGAACATTAGGCTATAACATTCATTGAACATTCCCTTAATGTTATTCCCATCTAACACAAGAATGTTGCAAGAACATTGCAAGAATGTTCCATTTAGGTCATGGGAACATTACCTTATAACGTTTACAGAATGTTATGGTGTGGAGTTCCTGCTTGGTTCTCAGTACGTTAGGTGTGAACATTATGCTATAACGTTCCTTGAACATTCCCTTAATGTTATTCCCAGCTAACACAAGAACGTTGCAAGAACATTGCAAGAAAGTTCCATTTAGGTTATGCTAATGTTATGGTGTGGAGTTCTTGCTTGGTTATCAGAACGTTAGGTGTGAACATTAGTGTGAACGTTCTTTGAACATTCCCTTAATGTTATTATTATTATACACCCGGGCAGGTGACAAACAGGGAACATTTGTTCATCGTTAGGCTAACGTTAGGTTGGAACGTTATATCTAGGTTTGTTCAAACTTTAGTCAAAACCTTCAAAGAACATTCCAGGAACATTGTCATTTAACAGAACCATGCAAGAACGATACCAGAACGTTAGTTTAACATTCTGTGTTACTTGAGATGTGACTTGTGTTCTTCTACTAAGTGTGTTTATGCTGTTTCCTTTGATGAGTGATGCCATCAGGATGAACTACGGGAAGAGGGCAAGCCGGCATGATGTTCTGCTGTGAAATATAGCCTTCAGTTTGATATATACTTCCTACTAGACCAGATACACCCCTTCATGGCAATGACATTCATGTCCACACAGCCACACTCTGCAGAAGCCTCACATTATTATGGAAATCTGTCGCTAATGTCTTGGTCTTATATACCACAGGACATCTTCAGTGGCCATGAGCTTGTGGTTAAGGAACTGTGACCAGAAGATTGCCAGTTTGATTCCCTGAACCGACAAGATGTGACTGAAGTACCATTGAGCAAGGCAACTATCCCTAAACTGCTCCTCGGGCACCGTTGATAGAGCTCCCCACTGCTCTGGTCACCTGTGTTCAGGCCCTGGCAGTGGTGAAAGTGGCGAAAACATCTCCACTGGAAGGGCACTTTTCAACTAGAGGGGCACCTACCTGGGCACTTGGTCATGTACAATTGGAGAACCCTATACAGCACTGTATCACATTTTCTCTACTGAAAAGGGCTTTGTCTAGTAGGGGTGCAATAGAGGACACTTAATGCATCCTTTATTATTGGAAAGGCAAATAAGGGCACTCATTAAGATAGATGATCAATCTTTCTTATTTTAGAGGGCACACCATCATCATTTATCACAAAAAAGGGGCCACTCAGTATTTTTTCCCATGTGTAGGGCAGCTAACAGGGCACTTTTGCCATTTTAGAGGGCACTGTGGTGACGTTGTTTTGACCATAGGTGCACAAGGGGGGGCAGTTGCCCCCCCAGCCCCTCCCAAGTCCACTAGTGATGCCTGGTAATACCTATAATTTGAAAAGTAATACTCTAAAACACATTGTGGTTTAAAATATTGTTTATATTCCAGTTCTATATAGAATGAATATGGTACTCTTGATGTATCAAGCATTGTAGGAAAATTATAGGAAATTCCTGCTTGACACTGAGTCTAAGTCCACTAACCTACATTTGTATGGCATTTGTCAATAGAGTTTAAGTGGGAACTTAATGTTTATATATGCTTAAAGTGTACTTTTGCTTACTTGGACAGGAAAATAGGAACAGTGAGTTCATTCACTTGGATTTTATTCACATTTCAAATATGCTAACATTAGCGATGTCCTTACATTCCACTGTTTGCTGCAGAAGGTCTTCCATCTGATCAGGCAGATACGTCAGTATCAATAATAATGATAATAATAATAATTAATAATAATAATAATAATAATTAATTAATAATAAAAGCAGCATCACGGTTTCAAATAAAAAGCCATATGTGATGGATTTATAAAGTCAATCCAAGTCCATGTGCTAGGCAGCACAACCTCATACTTATTAAAAAGGAACTAGATCCAGATAAATAAAACATAGCAATAACATTGCAGTAGAGTCATCAACATAACCATCAGCCTCAGGGAGACGCACACTCGTATGAAAATTAGGATACAAACTCAGAAATAGAAAAGAGACACAAACTCTATGGAGAATGAAAATGCCTTTTTGGAGTATGTTTGCTGGATGTACACGCCTGCCTCAGGGTTCTGTGTATGTTCTGTTAGTCTTCGCAGTCATGAGTCTGAGTAGCGCTGGGCGTAATGTTAATGGATTAGCAATGGCTCTTTGTTTTTGTTGTGCGTCGGGTAAGATCTGCTTGGCATCTTTAAAGACACCATGTCACCGCTAACTGTGCAGAAGGCTGGACCACGTCTGCTCAGTCTGGCCTCTGGGTGCTTGGCTTGCGGGCTGCATTCTCCTGAGACTCTGACTTACTAGACTGCCTGGCTTTTGGAATATAAGAGCATCGCTGTGAGCTCTCAAAGGCATCCCAAGGTTAACGTGCTTTCCCAAGCGTCGGCGTCTGTGTCCACAACGTCCAGAGAGACTTTACACTTCACCAGCAGGAGGTGCTGCAGGCATGTCATCATCCCTCTACTCCTTCTCCACCATCAATAATTTAAAGAACTCATTAAGAGAGGGAAAATAAATCAAAACAAGGAAGAAAAAAAAACTCCAAGTGTCCACCAGATAGCCACGGCAATGTAAACATTGTAAACATCTGCCCTTGATGGCCTGGCAATGACGCTACAGTAGCTGCACCTCAGGCCTGCGCTCTACGAGTCTGCGAGTGTGTGTGTGGACCGCATCCTGCTCATTGGTACTGGAGGTAATTCTTCAGAGACTGGGGCAGGGGCAGAGTCTCAATCTGCTGCAGCCGGTCCCGACCCAGGGCCAGTCGAGCTGCACGCCGGCACAGGTCCATCAGAGGCAGGGGTTCCGCTGGAAGAGAAAGAAAAGAAACAAGGGTTTGAACTGCTTCCACAAACGAGCCTACAGTCAATACCCAGAGATGCTCTGACTCGGTGGACTGTTTCTCAGAACCACCTTTTTGTACAGAATGTTTCTGATGGCAGGTCTGTAAGCCATTTCAAAACTGCAGGCTGTGTGGTGTGTAACTGTGTGTGAGAGTGCTGGTATGTGCATGTGTCACTCCGCGTCTGGCTGAACACTCCTCCACTCCAGCTGACTGAGCTCTTGAATAATGGATGGTTCTTGCCACCAGAGCCTGGCCTCCATCAGCAGCATTGCTGCTGCTTCTAAAGTCACAGTACCGCTGCCCATCTGCCTTGAAGACAAGATACACCCCCAGTCTATCGCACATGGTGACACAGAGCCAATGAGCATGGGTTAACCATGAAGTGACCAAGACCCCTGTATTCTCTCTACTGATTGTTAGGACCTTAGGGAGGACCACAGGGAGGCATTCACACTTTTGCGAAACCAAAGCAAAAGGATTGTAGTTTGAGAAGACAAACTGTCCAGCACTAGTTATTGTCAGCAATTCTAAAGATCTCTTGTAATTTTACAGCAGTGACTTATCACTCAAATTTAAATTGGACTGTAAATTAGGTGGAAAACTGAAGACGGATTCAAGGTACCAAAGATTAAAGTGCAGGAAGACAATTTAGAGTCATGCATCCGTCTATTATCTTTCATCAGGTGCAAGGCAGAGCATTACACCATCTTAGCCAAACCCAGGAAAGGGCACCAGTCCATTTCATTTGTTAGAAAATTTCATTCAAATTATTATTCAAACAGTATCCGTGTTAAAATAAAAAAGGCTTGAAATGTCACTATGTGTAATTGAATATAAAATACAGGGTACCTTTTGCCTATTTACCCAAAGGGCCATGAATATCTTTAATACTACTGAAGATGTGGAGATCATTTTGATGAAATATACCTCAGTCTGTGTGAAAAAGACTGACATGCACGATCACAGTGTGTGTATATGAGTATTAATTTCTGATGACTAATATTCACAGCTGTAGGAGTGGAGGCCGGCGCCCATCCAGCCGTCTTCATCACTCGCCTGCTGCTGCAGTGAGACATTAAAGCCCTCAGTTAACCTTGCAGATAGAGCAAGAGGATGTTGGTTATTTCACCCTCAGAATTGTACAGTGATCCATGCATATATCAGTGCACAGTACAAGAGGAAGTGTTAATGGTGTGAATGTACTGGATAACAAACTCACAGGACACAACCGGGATTTCTGAAACTGTTTGGAAACAATGGAATGGACAATTGGAGGAGGACCTTTCACAGTGTGGAGTGTCAGGTTTGGATGCTGGTGGTGGACCAGACTGAAGAGATTGTAATCTTATTACTGTGTTTTTATTTGTAGGTTTAGAATCTCAGAATTTCAATGAGCTAGAAGTGTGAAACGACTGAGCATAATGTGTGAAAATGCATATTTCAAGTCATTATGTGATGAGGGACCAAAGTGGGTTAACTGGTTCTCAGTGGATTCATGTTAGACTGCTCAGCGTTTTTGAGCTGAAGCACTGGGTGTAGTCATTAAGCTGGATGTTTATATGGCTGTAATGCCGGCTGGCTGGGCTCCCCAGAGACAGAGAGCAGCCGTGTGACACAAGTGACTGATGGCCCAGTCAGAGTGCACCGCAGTCTCCAGGCCCATCATCGTTTACCTCCTACGTCTCCTCGCATATACACAAGAGCAGTCTCACTCTGCACACTCGCTCACTCATGCATACAGCCTGTTAGGCTCAAGGTTGGCTTATCAGATTAGGAGAGGCATCAGTATCTGCACCGAGAGGGAGGGTACATGCAGTAAAGCACAAACATGCAGTCACTTTGAGTCCTGTACCCACGTATGTACACAGGCTCACATACGTGCATACTGCAGACTCAAGGTTGGTTTAAAACATTAGGTAGACGGTAATATCTATACAATGCAGTGGGATATACAAGCTTTAAAAAGGTTTGGACACCCCTGGTCAAAAATAAAATTAAACACAATATTGAATGTGTCATTACGTAGTCAGTCAGTGCCATCACACATAAATGTTACTCATCTTGTACATGCGTAAGTAATTAAATTACGAGTGAACTGGATGCTAACAGATAAACACAGAGTAACCATGTACAGATAGCATATACATGTACAATAACTCACAAAGATAAAGATGACAAAGGGCGAATATATATATATATATATAGGATGTAATCGGTGACATACGCGAGGGAACAGATGTGGACAATGAGATGACATCTCAGAGGGTGTGGACAATGACGTAGAGTGGACACGTGGAAGACGAACCCAAACACCAATGACAGGGAGAGGGAGCGAGGCCCTGGCCAGTGCTGACAAATAGTTATGTAACTGTAAGTACATTTTAATGAGGAGATTAGAGCCTTACATGAATTATTATAGATGTACTCTAAAGTATTATATTTCTAGTCTATATCTAATATTTCTCCATTGGAGAATAATAAGATTATTGAACATTCTATTTAACTAAAATTCTCACCATATGTAGTTCAGTGTTAACTCTACTATATAAGCTTACTGCATTCTGAAAATGTTAGATGTAGAATAGATTTAAGAGTCTTGATTGCTCACATATCGTTGCTGCTGCTAAAAGAAATGGCTCTTTTAGGTTAAAAATAAATCTGTAGCACTACAAAGCCAGGCCCAATATGTGATGAAAATAAGAAAACCACATAAACAACGCCCATTCTACTACTCCTCAGTCCATTCCCTGTAGCTACTCCATCACATTATGCCACTGCCTGCTTGTTTGTGACACCAAATCCAATTGATATGATTTATAGAGAGCAAATTGAATTAGACTCTGATATGTCAATTTGGCTCCACTCTACACACTGCACGAGTCTCAGATCAGGCCAATGAAAAACAGCGATAAAATTCCCATAAGCCAGTTGTATTAGAATCTGCAGGCTGCTCTTGGTAGCTGATTCACAGTCTGTGTTCACCCAACACACACACACACACACACTCCACCTGTGCCAGCAGCACAGAACGGCAAGTTCAAGAGAATCTATAAAACAAGGAGGTCGTTCAAAGCTGCGCTAAAAATAGGCCTGGTGGAATAAACACTAATGCTAATCAGGCTTTTGCGCTCCAGGGAGCAGCGAGAGCACAGCACAAAGTTTCCTCAAACACACACTGGAGTACTATGAACATGCATGTGCTCACACACACACACCTCAATCAAAGCCCTGTCTCTCAAATGCACCGCTCAGCCGAGGCTGGCTGTGGAGAGCAGGATGATTAAGCTGATCTTGCCGATGATGAAACTAACTAAACCCGAGCTGAGCGCTTATTTGGTCAGTCAGTGGCCTTCAGCTTCAAATGATGACCACATGCTGGACGAGAGGATGAAAACGGAGATGAGCCACATTAAAGTGTCTACAGAAAGCCTGTCAGATTCAGATGTCAAGTTGATCACTTATATCCAGAACCAACCAAGTCCAAGCAAGGACTCAGTTGTGTCTACACTGGCTGACAGTGTTGGAAGATCTGTCCATTAGGCATGGGCAAGGGTCCAACCATATGTATTATAACCTGCAGAAGAACAGGTTCTGTCTCGTTCATGATTCCTCTGATGTTGTATATGGATGTTATGATACAGATCTGTACCTGACTGCCTGCCTATCTCATAATCACATCAAATATGTTATTTGAATATTTCAAAATGAGGTAATTTCAATACCAAAAATGACTGTAACATCCGTATCTGCTTGTAGAAGCTTTATTACAAGAATGACTGAGCTCTGCCTGGTTCTAGTACTTTTGAAAGAGAATGTACAAGGCTTTATAATCCCTGGAGAAAGAGGCTTGTCAGGAAACATACATTAGTCAGTGGATCAGTTCTGAGTCTGAAGCCTCTTCCGTATCCTTATGAAGGACGAGCCTTTACAGTAACGTCAGACAAATTGACACGACACGCTCTATATCTCCCTAAATGTATCCCCTGCTCCTCTATTAGCCTCCAAATGAATTGGCTTTATGGCTGAAAGAGGGAGAAACAGAGTGAAAGAGAGAGAGAATGAGGCTGACATGGATTTCTAATTATTATTATAATACATTTCAGAAGCTATTTCTAGAGGCTTGCTGTCAAGCAGTGGGGGTCGCACTGTAACTATCAAAGCAATGTGTTTTGCAAAATCTAATTAATTCAGCCACTCTCTTTAGCAGCAAAACCTAGGATGCCAGGCTGCCTTGTGTTTTGAGGGGATGGAGGGAGTCTTACTGGTGCACTCCTACTGGTACAGTAGGGCTGGAGGGCGGAGCTGGGGGAAGTTCTAAAGGAACTTGAAGGCAGATGGGGCAGATACAGGAATTGTACCTGTGTTGTTGCACAGCTGGTTAATTAAAATGTCTGTAGTAATGAAGAGGGCTATTGGTGAGAATGTGTCGATATGATACATATCATCACAGATGTAATTTGGAGGGGGGGACAGGGGGAACATGTCCCCTGCACTTTTTCAAAAAGCTGTTTTGGTCCCCTGCAGTCTTTATCATCCAAAAACAATACACTATATTAAATGGAGACAAGTCAGGCACTAGGACCAAGCGGAAAATGGCCACCCAAGCTGAAGCCTGTTTCCCTTTAGACCGCCCACAAGGTCATCGATTGGCTCTTCCATTTCTTGCTAATGTGTGATTGGCCATCTCTGATGTCACGCCTTCTGGTTGTAAACCGGGGTTTTGAAAGTTGGCCAGGAGGCCCCTCTGTTCACCTAAGTTAATGATTTAATCCCCCCCCAAAACTAGTTGTCCCCACCACCTCTGAAATCAAAAATCTGTCAGTTCGTAACATGATACAGGAGTTATATATTGGTATATATTTTGATAGGGCATGTGTTATTTTTAAAAATGGTAGATTTCTGTAAAACTCTCAGCAGTACATCCTTATGCTACTTGTTTCCAATGAAGTGGAAGAGTCTAATGGCTGAAGATAGATTTCAACACTGCCATCTAGGGGTAGAAGGTTAAACAGCACAAATTAAGCACTGTTTGTAAACTATGAATTAGAATACTGAAAATTGCTATTCAGGTATTTGATATGCAGCATCATATAATTAAATAAAAAAATATTATAATCAAATAATCTCAGATTAGCTATTTAGATTTATTGCAAAATTCAATTACTTGGTATTTCTGATTTAGTACATTATAATTGGACTGGTACACAAACACAATGATGGTTGTACATGGATAGGTTTGTGAATATGTGTAGTGTTTTACAGCATGATTGCACTCAAAATTCAACTTGACTAAAGCAAACATACATGCCAATCAAACAAGATATTGATTATGAAAGCTATTCTAATATTTTTGGGATGTTGTTGCTCTTCAGAACTTATTGAAATGAAAAAAAGCTATTAAACAGTTTATATAAAACATATTTGACGATATATTTAGGAAAGGAATTTAGCAAAATCATTGTTTGTGCTCCTGAAACATAATCTGAAAAGGTTGACGTGTGTTTGTAAGGTCATGCTGATAAGAATGTAAGTGCGGCTGATTGGATAGCTGGTCTTAAGTGCTATAGTGTTTGACATCAATGTTATCTCAACAAACTAACACGTTTGCACATCGTCCAGTGAGGAGAAGGTCATGAGTCTACAGCAGCTGTGATGTGTTAGCTCAGAACATGCTCCCCCAGTTCAATTTAAATGATCGACAAAGCAATACATGTGGAAGGCAAGCAAGCTCATTTACACATCCTAAACAGAGCACATGCTGGAGTCTTCCAATTAAAGTGCAGGTTTTGCTGAGGAGGGCTTGTGAAGAGGCTGTTTGCAGTCTTAATGTTGCTGTGAGAACAGTAGCTCTCAAAGTGTCTGTTTTGAGTCATATACAGGTTCTCAAACTCATCGGAGAAATCAAGGATTGAGTAGTTTTTACTCATAAGGGGGTAATAATAGAAATTGGTAAAAACTGGTAAAAATGGAAGGCTGGCTTCTTATTGGAATTTCCTTCTACATATTGAACGGTGCAACAACTTAAAAAAGCTAAAGCTAATTTATAACATTAAAGAAAAGACTCTCGCCCTGGTGAAAATGGTCATGGTGGTTCCATACTTTTGTACGTTTTCATCTGTTTCAGTTCATTCCAACATATGATGTGAGTGGCACGGTGGCTTAGTGGTTAGCACGTTAGCCTCTCAGCACTGAGGTCTTGGGTTCGAGTCCCCATCTGAGCGGAGTTTCCATGTTCTTCCCGTGTCTGCGTGGGTTTCCTCCCACAGTCCAAAAACATGGAGGTCAGATAAATTAGATACTCTAAAAATTACCCTGGTGTGTGTGTGTGTGTATGTGTGTGTGTGTATGTATGTATGTATGTATGCCCAGATATGGTTGGCACTCTGTCCTGGGTGATCCCCCCTAGTGCTCGATGCAGTCCTCCAAGTGGACGATTACTTCCGGTTGAAAAAAAGTGTTTTCCGGTTCTGTGCGCGACTGGCTGCCACTTCTCGGCGGTGTGTGTGTAAATGGAGTGTATTGATTGTAAAGCATCCTTGGATCTGACAAAGGCGCCTTGTAAGTGTAACGTTAATAATATGATGCAATAATGTGATTGCAAATAAGCTACAGTATGTCAGATTTACTTCTAACACATTTTCCTTGTTTTTACTGTTTTTCGTTGATTAGTGCTCGCTCATACATTTTAAATCAAATGAAATATGAAATGCCCATAGTCCAACATTTAAGACCACATAGTTCCTAAAATGTAGTTTCAGACTACTTAAGAGGCCAGTAGAGCTCTTCTGTCAGTACTGATGGTCAGTATAGTCTGTTGCTTTTCCCGATGACTATCGATGAAGGCTTTATGAAAGGGATCTGATGAGAGAGGCTGCTCTGGGATGATGACACTCGATCGTGAATTATTCACTTGGCTGAGTCAGGTATAACAATCCCTGCTAATTATCGTTATGATTACATGCGCTGGCCTTGATGCAGATGACTCACAATGCAGACGCTTATTGCTAATGATTGGATTATGTAATAGGAGGTTTCATTTCACTTGGCCAGGTCAAGCATTTTATAGAGACCTTTTCCTACAAATAGAGAGAGAGACCAGAAGTGTAGCTAAAGGAATTACGTCTTAAAAAAAGACCTCAGATCTGCAGTTTTCAAAAGCACTGAGCTAAATCCGTGTGCCTTTATGTGCGAGAGTGATAAGCCTTACCCAGTTTACCCTCTTTTAAGATTTTTTTCTAATGGACCATAGCAAGTGAGAGGCAGAATGAGATCCCTGTCAGTTTCCAGTGGTCAAATTTTGCTGCTAAGCCTTCATGCTGAGGGATGCAATGCTGAGAAAGCCTAACTGGCTCTCACCAAGGTCAGACAGACTAGTAAGACATGTTTTCCCTATACCCATCTCCTTTGCCATCTACTACACTGTAAAAAAGCCATCCATTCATATCTCCCCCCAGGCAGTTATTACCTTTCGACGATGCTAACCTTGAACTCAACTCATTCTCTCTACTTCGATGCATCCTCTGCTCTTCTGAAGTGCCTGGATGGACCAAGCTGATAACTGTCAACCATTCTAAATGTGCTCTGGCTCCCAAACTCTGCTGCAGTTCTCTGGTTTTTCTGAAGCAGCTCAGTCTGAAAGGTCAGCCGTGCCGCAGTGTCATTCCTCAGCCACTCTCGCTTGCTCTCCAACGCTCTCTCTTCTCCCTGAGGCTTTGAATTAGAACACAGGTCCATGCACATGGAGGTCAGCGTCTCTGACCTCTGGCGTTCCAAATGCTTTCCGGAGACAAATTCCACCTGGAGCTGACTCACAATTGGAATTCTATGTTTCGATTAGTCACGTCATCTAGTTGATCGACCCACTTAACTCGTCTGACGATGTGTCCATGGGGCAGATCGATTAGAAGAGGAAGGTACTCTTGCAAAGCAAAGATGCTCTGATGTTAGACTCACTTTTACAAAAGAGGTGACTGGCAGATTCACATCCTTCATCAAGACTCACAGCATAACTGTATGATTTGGTTACAGGACTGAAGGTCTTATATGCCTAGAAAATGTACCATTCAGTCATAAAATGTACCAAACGGACATTTTACAATGTAGTGGAGCTCAAGTGTTAACATATTCTCGATAGAATCAAGTTTCATGACGTTATCTGTAAGTGTGTATCGCTCCAAAGCTGCAGAACAGTCAGTAATGTACACATTCTTAAAACCTAGGACGGACAACATGCCCAGCCACTGGTGTTAATACATCAAGCGCCTCCTAACATAATCCTCTCTGTACCCCTACACTCCAGAATGGTTCACGGTTGAAAATGAAGGCCCAGAGCGACCAACAGGTTTTCCCAAAAAGTCCTCCCACCTCCAGCGAGCTGTATCCCTCACTCTAAAAGCCATCATGTTTAATTGAGGTGAGGTGAGGCAAAGAAAAGGCATGGGGACTTTTGGAGGGAGGGTAAACAGCTTTGTCATTCTGACAGGGCATCTGCAGAAGAACCGGGCGACTACGGGCGGACTGGAAATGGATGTTACTCTAATGGAAAGATTCATCAGAGAGCTGGACCCAAGCATCAGTCCATTTCTCTGTCTGTGTGTTTGGGTAAACAGGCAGGGCATAATGGCTTCGTGGCAGCCGTGCCAAATGAAATCCTGTGGGATAGGTCTTAATAAAGGACATGTTTTGGGGTGCAGTGAGGATAATGAATCAAAGGTGTTTTGAGCAGCTTCACACAGTGAGAGAAGCTTGCAGACTTTGATGTGACCTTTATTCTTTGAACTTCAGTTTCAGTCAAGCTGCGGGGTACAGTCAACAAACAGATCCATGTACACACTCGCATTGCGTGTCCACAGATTCCCCAAAATGAGGAAAAGGCTTTAGTTTCCTGTGTGTGTTCCACATGCAGGAGAGCAGAGTAACAGATAGCAGTTACAAACTCACAGACTCTCTGCTGCCACACCGGAAACATCAGTGCACTTGATATGTCCCAGAATACCAGTAGGCACCGCTTGTCTGATACCCATCCACTTATAGAGAGGCTGATTCAGGACATCAGCAGAAATCGAAGATTTCTTTCAAAGATCACCAACACAAATGTGAACACCAATAATCAAGGGACCAAAATCTGAACTTGGGACTCGTCCATGATCTGTGATCTTCCACTCTGCAGGCTCATGTGAAGAGTTTGAGGATAAGAGATGATGATGGTAGTTGTGAATGAACCTCATTTCTTTTTTTGTAATTTTTGCCAATTTTCTCCCCTTCCCAATGTGGTAGTAGCCAATTAACCCATCCCATCCACTAGGGGGCGCTCTCCATCACTTTGCACTGTCTCTGACTCTAGGAGGGTGAAGACATGCACTCGCCTCCTTCGCTGCACGTGATGCAGCCACCACCTCTTTTCAAACTACCGCTTGATTCACCGTCACTGGGGAGCCAACGTGCTCGGAGGAAAGCGCAGGGTTCCCAACTCTGAATGGACCAATCAGTAGATGCCTGAGCCAGTGGACATTGCAGTGTGTGAGTGATAGGGATAGTGAGAGTGCACAGCCAATTTTTGCTCTCTTGGGTCCCAGATGTTGATGGCGAGCCTCCTTTCTTTAGATAAGATTCTTGGGTGGCAGATATAATGAACAAATAAGCTAGTCAGCGGTCTATTAATCATACAGGGAGAACATTATCTTTCAGCTGTATCTTTGGCTATGTTGAGGTATTCCGTTAAATCCAGCATAATGAACCTTCCTGGAGGATTTCCTGAGACATGACCAGTGGCTGCCCGTCCCTCAGAGGCTATTTAACTTGAACGTGATGAGAGGTAATTAGGCAGTGCTGGAGGAACCACATGTACTGTACAGAACGCTACACCCACTGAAGGTTGTGTTGACCTAGCACACAGGCATAGACTGATGTTCTGTAATCAGAGCAGCCCTAAAATGTGATACCAGACAAACTTGAGTTGGACAGTGAGTCAGTCTAAGCCACTGTGTTATCATTCCTAGCATTGTGAGCATTGCATCACAGAGTGGAGATAAGAAAGAGCACTGAATGAACAGAACAGCCAGCTCACGACTGAGGTTGCTGCTATTCTCCGGTTGACTCATCAGCTAAATTGGAAGGTTCTGAATGAATTCACAAATGAATATAGCACCTGTCTCATCTGAATGAAACTGATATTTTCTTCAGCTCTGGAGTGTGTGCGCACCTAAAAGATGAGCAGGAATGATTGCTGGCTTGAGCGTGTGCAGGTATGAGCGCCAGTTTTCGATGGTTATACGTCTCTCCATCTTGCCGCATTACATCTGGATCCTCCCTGACTGCAAGCATTCATCATCATCTGTCTCTCTTGCTCCTGGCTGGACCACTCCTGGTACCCCGTGTCCAGAAATTCCTCAGAGAAAGCTTAGATAAGGCAAGAAGCTCTTTCTTCATCCAGTAAAAGCCATGCAGTCACTAGGCTGAAAGCTGTTACATCATTCAGTATCATTTATATCTATATTTCCTTGTAGTACCGTCATCGGCAGTAATACATTTATCACTTTATGATGCACTGGCTCTGTAGAGATGAAACAAGTTGACTTCAATGATTGCTGTCCAGACTTGCCTCCAGGATATGTTGTTGTTTTCTATGAGCTCCCATTAGACTCATACAATATGCAAAGATCATACACTATGCACTAGTGAATTACAACCAAGGTTCTTCATGTATTATGCATAGGTAATGCAGGTTTTATGTTCTGCAGAAGAGAGCTATGTCTTCCCGTTGCTTGCTGGAGCTTAGGTGCTGCTCTGGCTTAATGAGGACGGCCGTTCTACATACATCATAGTGCTGACGTGGACTGTTTATTAGTCTCTCATATAAAATCAATCTAATTACATGTGTAGATGGGAACACTCCCTGTTTACAGCCTGTGTAGTGCAGCATCCGCCCGGTTTAACCTACACAGAGGTTGCCCATTTATTTCTATGCTTTCTGTTTATTTAAGAAAGTGATGAGGAGGAGGTGTGGCAGCCAAAGTGCTGCTAATGATGCACCTCCAGCAGGTGTGAAGAAGGGTGTGTGCATTGCCCTGCTGGAAAAGTGCATAAAGCACACACACACACAAGCCGTGTTCTCTCATTAAAATAGTGAGAATGGTGCCGGGCCGACGAGAAGCAGCGAAATCCTGTTGGCACGGCGGTGGGAATCTGAGACGGATTTGAAATAATGAGTGGCATTGTGGAAGCGCACCAAAAATGGCATCGGAGGAACGACCCACACACTGCCAGGCTCGGCAAGTGAACAAAAACTGAAATGGATTCGTCATTGAAATCTAGGAAACAAATGGCACATTTAGGATTTTGCGGGAATTTGCGCTAATTTGTCAGTTTATCTGTGATTTTTCATGCAGGTTCATGACAGTTTGAGCATAAAAGGAGATGGTGGAGGTCGAGCCTCATTACTTTAGATAAGTGTATTGGGTGGCAGGCATAACAGGAATGGAGAGAGACAATAAGACCCAAACTTGTCACAGGAAATGATGGTGTTGAGCATTTGTACAGCAGGAGGGTCACAGTTTCAAACAACCTTCAACCACTTTAATGCAATTATTGTCAAATGCACCGCTTGTTCCATTCCTGCTTAACACACACACACACACACACACAGAGCTGTACATTCAGTAGGAAAAGAATGGTCTCAGAGCTGGACACATGCAGTTTATAGAACATCAACAAGCAGGGTGTGCTCCAGTACCGGTGCTAGGCATGTGGGTGAGCTAAGCACAAATGCTTTGTGTGCCCCCATGAAGCGTGCTCCATTAGCTGTGGTTATTCAGTATCTTACACTAATTGTAGTGTGTTCACTTATTCAGCATTTGAACTTGTAATGTAATATGTCACATGGCTTGGACTGGAAGCGTCTAATGGCTGAAGACAGCTCACAACACTGCCATCCGGTTGATGGGGGTTTAAACACAACTCAAAATAAAGCTTTACAAGTCAACTGTTAATGAAAAATCAACACTGTTGTTGAGATTTGATTAAAAAAACATAACATTTCTGTATTCAAGTGCAGCCCTAAACATGACCACACGCTTTCCCCTTTCTTACATATATGAGTATCAGTACATATTACCAAACCTAACTATAGTAATGTTATTAATAATTAAATAATAATAGCAAATTATTGTTAGATAGGTCAGCTCATACGCAGAGATAAATCACTGTTAGCCCAAAAAATCAGGTATGCAGAATAAACAAATATATTATTTGCTCAGAAAAAAAATGCTAATATTAGAATAAATGCAATTATCAAAGTATCATTATCTCATATTATCATTAGGTTAAATCATGTTTACTGCTGATTGGTTTGTTATCAATTACTGTTTTCAAAACTTGCTGTATTCACACACACACACACACACACACACACAGTGCCGTAGGGGAAACTACACTTCTTCAGAGTCGGGATAAAGAGTTCAGCACAGAGCCAAACTGAGAAAGCAGCAAAAGGCAAAGCACGCTGGGAAACACCCGCCAAGTGACTTTGCTCGGAGCTACAAGCTGCAGTGATTCCCTTTTCCTTCCCTCTTTTCTTCTCTCTCTCGTTCCCCAAAACAGCCCTCGTCTCATCTCTTCTCCTCCCCCTTTCTCAGCTCATATCTCATCTCTTCTCTGTATCACACACCTGCAGTTTTCTCAGAGCTCGGACTCATTTAGATTGAAATGTCTCACTTTCTCTCTCTGGAAGACTCTGGGTGAATAAATCACAACACGTGTGTCAGGTCTTATTATTATATCAGTAATTATTAACTCCTTATTATTAAGGCCTTGATGAAACCCAACTGTTTATTCTGGTGACAACCCACTGGACCAGATAAAGGGGTATTAAGGATATAAAAATGCATTGTGATGTTGAGATATTGCAGTGTGTGATACCTGCCAACACTCTTGATTTTGGTGGGAGTCTCTCTATTTTACCCATTTCTCATGTTAGTCCTTTTAATTTTGTACTGACACAAACCATTTTGGGGATTTTTGTTGTAATACCTGGCAACCCATATTTAAAAAAGATGTGAGCATGCACAAACAACCTTAACCAATCAACATCACTTATGACTGTGCTGTGTATATGTTTTAATACTGATTGTTTTAATGCCAGCACTGAATGATTTTTGAAAGTGAAAGTAAAGTTTGTATGCTCTTGCCATGGCCACGTCTCATTAGAGAATATATAGGATATTTTCCAAAATATTGGGGTTGTGACAATACATCCTGAAGAACAGGCATTTCTTTACCTATATTGTCTGATGCGCCGGCGCTAGTTGAACGTAATTTGAGTCATATACAACTCCAAAGTCTCCGTCACCCAGTACAACACAGTACATGGAGTTATTTATGGTTTTATGGGGCTGCTTACTTTGCTTCTGAGATTAAATACACACCCAAAGCATGTTGAGCACGTTGTACAGGGTGAGTTGCACGTGACCCATGCGTGCAGAGCGTGTGTATTTGAAGTTAAGCCATGTGTTGTAGTCATACTGAACAACATTTTATAAGTTATAGCGTAGAGTATCTTAATGCCCCAGTGTGAAGACTACTCTAAAACTGTTTCTCTGTAACATCAAAATACAAAGGAACTCAATCACAGTACGGATCATTTAAAGGCCTGTGGATCCTCTGATTATAAAGAAAGTACAGACTTGTTCCTGAATGAAGAACCAGTCTGAACTGTTTAGGTGCGACTAAGCTTCTCTCAGTACAGGATGTCTTTATCCAGAAGTTTCATATTGGAATGATTAAACACTTCCACTGTGTACTTGTGGAGTTTACAGCAGTTTAAGGGCAATTCTTCAGAGCCTACCTACACACATACAGTATATAAACACACACACAGGGTGTTCTGAAATTCCCATTACGTCTTCTGAATGGAGGTTGTTATCCAGCAAAGGTGTCAAAAGTATTGACATTCATTACGCAGGGAGAAGTATAGATACTAGGTTTTAAAAAGACTTTTATAGAAGTTGAAGTATCAACTTAAGCTTTTTACTGAAGTAAAAGTACAAAAGTTCTGGTTTCTAAACTACTTAAAGTATAAAACTAAAAGTAATGTAAAGAAAACAAAAGCCAAAACTTAGGCTGTGCCACAGGGGCATATAGTGCACCTATATTAAAATGGTAATGTTGAATTTTTTGGGATGTACTGGCTTCCTGTTTCAGCTGCATATATGCCCCTTGAAAATGAAAACATTTTAGTAATGTAAGAGCCATTTTGCACTAAATGTATATTTAATAGTAATTATATTGCTATTTTGTGTTTTATGTTCTTTTAGGTTATTTAGGAGCACTGTTTTAGTATTTAGAGTAAATCCTTTATTTTTCTGACAATCGATTGCTTTCCCTGATTGCAAGCTTACTCTGTGCTCCATTACTTTCCCCTGAGGAGATCAGGGCAGTATTTTAAGGTAGCAGTTGTTTTTGACCGTAGTCTGTTATGCTAAGCAACATTTCTGATTTATTCCTTTGTTTGTTATCCTGGTAAAACAATACAAACGGACTTGCTTGAAAAACAAGACAGAATAAATGTGTTTGAGGACATGTTCCTGAAGTGGTGGGCAGCTCTATCCACGGTGCCCAGGGAGCAGTTGGGGGTTAGGGGGTTAGGGGCACTTCAGTCACATTATTCATTCCAAATTTCATCACCATCTTCCTTAGTTATTAATGGTTGTTTGAATAAAGAAGCAAATGGGAAACCCTGTATATATAAACAATGAGTCAGTAACTGTAATCTGATTACAATAATTTTCACTTTATTGTATTACTTTGTTACTTTGTACCTGTTACGTTATCGCAATTTCAGCAAAAACCATCGTGATTACTAGTAATCAACATCACCGTTATTTGCGACTGATGTTCATAGGATACGACTCTTACAGCTTGCATTAAATTTAGATGGCTGGGATTTACTCAGCATTCCTACCAATCAAATAGCTCTGTGGGTGGGACATTGAGGCAAATAAAAGAAGTGTGCCTTTCATCAGATATGCAAATACTGCACATAGACAATGAACACTTGTATCAGTATAAATATGAGTTCAAGTGTTGATTGTTGGACAGGGCCGATAATTGGTCAGTTCCTATTATATATGAATGCAATATAAGTGATATGTCCTAATGGTGCAGTATAAGAGGCATGTAGTTCTTAGCTCACTGTCTGCTTCAGCACTATGATACAGAAAGTCTGGCTGAATTTCAAAGCATCTTAAAGGAGAGAGAGAGAGAGAGAGAGAGAGAGAGAGAGAGAGAGACTGTCAGTGAGTTGTGCTTATCATGGCAGCAGTCTCTGAGCTGTTTTGTGTAAGGTTAAAAGGATGCTGTTGAATGAGAAGACATCCTTCACTGCTGTGTCTGAATACAGTGCTCTACCATATGCGCTCTGCATGTAGTCTGTCTTTACAGTCACAGCCTGTAAGTCACTGTTTCCCACTCTTACATGTTTATTAATCTACTGTACAGAGAAGCCGCCAACAGGCCTGAGCTAAAACCTAGTAAATAAGAAGGTAGACATCAATACTTAGATGGTGGACTCTCTCCACTATGCTGACATGGTAACATGTGTGGTGATGGTAAAATGTATCAGGCGTTGTGAAGCAGCTTGGGTTTTAACTTGTCAGTGTCACCGAGAGGCATCCCAAAAATCTTTATTCAAGAGAACCTGGTCACTGCTGAACAACTGAGTTTGCTTTTAGCCAAAATGTATGAAATTGTCATTAGAAGATGTACATCAGCTTTAGAATAAATGCAAAATAAACACAATATACAGAAAGTGCCTTCAAAACTATTTTTTGTAGCTGTATATCTATTTGTTATTGATTAACATCAATATTAACATTACCTACATTGTACAGTATGTGATATATTCATTCAGATTTTTTTTCAGATAATTTGCACAAATTTCATATGGAACTTTTGACAGTGTTGTTGCACCTTGTAACAGTACAACTACGACTATCTAAAATAACTCGCTTAACTCTCATGTTATGAGGCTGAGTGAATAAGGACCTGAACTCTGGCTGTTGAATTTATTTTTAATCAGTTTACAGAAAAGACAAATCCATTATTTTTTCACATAATGTCCATGCGTTTCAATACACTTGGTCCATCTATCAACAAGCATGTTTTTGACTGCGCTGTGAGCCATGAATGCATCTCTGCCTTCACCTCGTCATTAAATGTGAATCTCCATCCTCTTATGGTTGCTTTCAGGGGACCAAACAGGTGATAGTCTAATGAAGCAAGATCAAGACTGTAGGGAGGCTTTAATGCTTTAAAACCAAGTTTTGGAGAGTGTTAATAGTGTGGGTATTTTGATTGAATTTTAGGCTTCAGCTCTTTAGTGACCTGTAAAGTAAAATAAAGTACAGAAACTGATGATAAAACATAAGTTTTAATATAACTGAAGGTACATTTTTGTCTCACCCTCATATATTTGCACTATAATAAGTGTAGTATTTATTTAAAATTGATGTATGCCAATCACAACTCTCAATGCGATCCACTTTGGTGTAAAACTCTCAGACAAATCATGTGTCAGAATATGGATTACAGTCTACATCAGTAGTTTGGAGGTTTCTTGTGAAATGGCCAGTGAATGTATTTTACTGACTCTTTAAAATATGTGCCTAGCTTTCTGAATCCCAAAACACTGCACTACAGGATCGTACAGTACAGTACTCCATCGTGTGTTTCTTGTTGGCTTTATTTTAAGCCATAATTCAAACCCTAAAACTGAAACAAGTCATGAAATAAGCACATAAATGGAAGAATAAAAAGGCATTTTTAGCATTGTGTGCCCATTAGCCCTACTTGATAAAAACAATGAGAATGTAAACAAAGCTAATGACAGTGCTAATATCAGCGTTAACACTGAAACTTCCCTCAGCTGGGCTGAAACATTTTTGGCCATACGCCATGGTCCACACTTTCAGTCTTCAGAGGAACATTAAGAACACAAATATGAAAATATCCTCACTTGAAAGTTCCTTCTAGGATACCTCTGAAGATTTACTCTCTGACTGTAACTGAGGCTATAAAGCATTTTTACACAGTAAAACATTTGTGTTTTCTCTTTAAAAGCCTGTATTTCTGTCACTATGTGTAGATTTATGATGTACTAAAATATGTTCAGTACTACCCAAGAACACATAAAGCCATATCTTCCGTCTCGCAGTTGTAAGGGTAAACAATCAAACGTGACTGCTTTCATGGTGAATGCCGTGGAACTCGTTCTTCACATGAAGATGAATGACAGAATGAGGTCTACAGTGAGAAGGAAGCTTGTCTTGATATTTGATATCCAAACCTGGCAGTGAATTCCATCATGTAAACACCCCCATCATGGCCACTCCCCTCACATGCCAGTCCTAAAGCCAGTCACAAACTACATATCAGATATGATTGCTCCTGAAAGCTAGAAGAACCCTGTTTCTTGTGACCTGGGATTATGGCAACAAACTGGGGTAAGTACAGATATATAACACCCTTTTGTAGTAACTTGTCACTTTCATCCAAGCTCAGCCATTTGTGGTGGTGTAAAGAGCTCCATGAATGCAACTGTTGTATGTCATACTGAGTAACATCAATACTTTTAAATGTCTTGTCATTAGAGTTCATTAAAGAGATGCTGGCTGTGCATTTCTCTAATGGAGGGAATGATCATTTAGTGTGGGTGAAATATCTTGGTGAGGGGGACGTTATACTGTAGATGATGCTGCTAAATAATGGAGGTGGTACTATAAGGGAAACTGGCTAATATAAAGTACAGAATTACACAAACAACAGGTCTGAATTGCTTTCCAAGGCTTCAGTATAGTCCAGTAAAACATGATTCAACAAGAAAGCTTGTGAAAAAATTATAAAGGCATGACAAAAGAGAAATTTGAACATCCTAAACTATGTTTTGCAGAAGTGAAACAATTCTAGAGAACTCTGATGAATGCAGTTTTGACATTGTTTCACATGGGGAGCTGGCAGAGTTGACCACAAGTACTGAAATAAACAGAAAATCATATGACCATTAGGATGGCTTCAACTTCCCAAAATATCACAATTTTCACTAATTTCATACGAAAAGTGCTAGATTGGATGGCAGTTGTTAAACTGTATGGAATAGATTTGTATTTATACGAGGATTCAGAGTGCAGTTTTGAGCCTTTCCAACAGTATTTTCAGAACAGTTTAATTTCCCTCTCATTAAGCTTAGTAGCTATGATGTAGCATTATGCTTTGGCAAGGCACAGCTCACTCAACCTGGTAAAATAGTTCAGCTCTGGCATTCAAGTTTCATTGTACAAATACACCCTTTACTGGCATGGTTATGTGAATCCAAAATAATCACTTTTTAGGACATATACGTAAGGTATAATCTGCTTAAATGTTCAAATTGTTTGGGAAATTTCACATTAAAAGGTTCATATCATTGTTTGTGATGCAGTCTTCACAGCCATGAGTTCAGAAGGGTCTATATATGTAAACATTCACCATCATTCAAGCACACACTAGTTTTGTTAATGTCTGGTGTTCATTTTATAGCATTTTGTGAGATTTCTACTATTTTTTAATGGGCTTCTTATCGAGTTTTTGCTGTGTCATTGTCATCTTGCTCTAAAATCACAGAACTTCTCTAATTTTACTTCTCCAGGGGATGTTCACATTGGCATCAACTCCTTGAGATTGCTTCTCATTGGACCGAAACGAACTGGCAAGAGCTCTGTGGGCAACACTCTCCTGGGTAAGCTGGCATTTGAAACCTGGGGCGGAGCAAGCACCACTGTACAGCATGGGTTTTCTGAGGGTCATCATCTGACCATAGTGGACACGTATGGTTGGGGCCCGGAGGAGAACCACATCCCCCGGCAAGAGAAGTTGGAGCTCCTCAGTGGTCTCTCTCTTTGTGAGCCAGGCCCACACGCCCTGCTCCTGGTGCTGCCCTTGCTGCAGTTTACACAGTCAGACCAGGCTGCCCTGCAGCTGCGCATGGAGCTGCTGACAGAGGGTGCATGGAGGCATACCATGCTGGTGTTCACGCTAGGTGACCGTCTCCAAAGACAATCAGTCCAGGAGTGTCTTAAGGCAGGTGGTGAACATCTGGAATGGCTGCTGACCAAGTGCAGGTACAGGTATAGGATCCTTAATAACAAGGCGGTCCAGGACAGAGCACAGGTGTCTAGCCTGCTGGACTGTGTGGAGAACATGGTAATGGAGAACGGAGACTGGCACTTCTCCCTGCACATGTACTGCCGGCTGGAGGAAGAGTGGCGTCGCAGAGAGAAGGAGGTTTTGGAGAGGATGGAGAGAAGGGATGGAGAAATGCAGATGCATCTCTCATACCAGAGGAAGCTGGCTTTGCCAAACAGCAGCGATGGACTGATAAAAGTCATAAGCCATGGCTAACATATGCAAAGAGGTTAAGCTTGAGGAAGGCTGGACAGATTTGAGGATATTGTAAATGAAAAACAGTCTGGAGCCTAAATGACAGTCTTGTAAATATTATTTTGTAGTTGTGACTGTATTTATTCTGAAATGATCAATGATGAACGAGCCTTGAACTTGTTTGGAGAGCTTAATAATGGCACTTTTTCATTTGTAAAGTCTTTTTTCATACCTATGAGCTCAGTTAGAGTGGCTGGTATCCTAGCCAAGAGCCAAGAACTTGAAGGTTACAGGTTCATGTCCCAGGACATTGAACAAGGCAGCTTACTGAAAGTTGTCTTTCTTTTTTACTAAATGGCTAACCAATCCAAAAGTATGGATGTTGCCATACTGTGAACCTGCCATTTTTCAGTATCTTACTATAGCTCAAAGTCCATTGATGATCACTAGATGATTGAAAAATGACAAAAACGGGAAATCAACCTGTTGAACACTAATAGTGTGCATCTTACAATGTAGAAGCTAATCACAAACTGCACTTGTTTCCGGAAGAGTTATCAACGATATATTACATGACTCTAATCATGCTGTGATGTATTTAAATTGTATGAAAATGAGTTCCACAGATTTGCATAATCATTAAAGGGTTTCATCACAATTGTGTCATCTTGTGCACTTTCTGACACAAACTCTCTTCTGGCTGACAGTTTGTCTTTCAGGTGTTGGCAACATCATCTTTGAAGCCTGGATGTGCAAGTTAAGCCCTAAGATCAGATCTTTCATGTGTAAAGAAAAGCTCAGAGCTTCTGAAGCAGGATCAGCTATAAGATAGAGCGAAAGCTGAAGGTTAATCTACAGCACACATGCCATAAAATAAAGTATTATGCAACAGAATGTTCTCAAGCTATTACACAGCAATATAATGTTCTCATATCTAAACGGGCTCTTTATGGCTATTTACTAGACTAGTGACGCGTTTATTAAAGGTTAGGAACAGCGTTATGAAAGAAATGACAGGAAAAGCCATCATTCTTGTTTCTAGAGCTCAGTTCAGAAGATCAATATGGACATATCTTGTGAATAATCTCTTGGTGAACTGATCTAGCGATCGTGGCCCTGTAGAAATACACGAGGCTTATGAATGATTTATGAATTACACTCTGTACAGAAATAAACTGACACTGCAGTTTCTCTTGGAGCAAGATTTAGTCCTATTTTGTCTTGATGGAAGATCTTCCACTACTTCCACTGCTAAAACAGCACTACTTGAAATAAGCCAAATATTCCTAAATGTGATCAATTTTACCTTGTTTTCAGAAAAAAAAATCGGTCATTGGGTTAAACAAAAGTTGCTTGGCTAGAACTCTTATAACTAGCAAATTAATCTAACTCATATGTGTTTTTAAATTAAACTAAATAGTCAAAAATTAAAGTGTGCTTCTTACAAGCAAAAATTGCTTTTCTTAATTTTTTTTTTAAAAATGAGTGTTACGAACTCTTGATTTAGAGTCATTAAATACATTTCTTAAATTGAGAATTTGTTTAAGTGGCCTTATTCTTTTTATTTATTTATTTATTTATTATTATTATTATTATTATTATTATTATTATTATTATTATTATTATTATTATTATTATTATTTTATCATTTATTTCTAGGTTTTTGCCCATTTTTATCCCCTTCCCAATGTAGTGGTAGCCAACTAACCCATCCCCTCCATTAGGCCTCTCCCCATCACTTTGCAATGTCTCTGACTCTAGGAGGGTGCAGGCAAGCACAAGCCTCCTCTGTTGCGTGTGATGCAGCCACCACCTCTTTTTCGAACCACCGCTGGTACACCATCACTGGAGAGCCTAACACGCTCGGAGGAAAGCACACAGGGTCCCCAGCTCCGATTGGACCAATCAGTAGACGCCTGAGCCAGCAGACATTGCAATGTGTAAGTGATAGGGAGTGAGAGCGCCATCTACCTGCCCAGAGAGAGCACTGCCAATTTTTGCTCTCTTGGGCCCCAGCTGTTGATGGCAAACATCATGACCGGGATTTGAACTCGCGATCCTCTGATCATAGTGGTAGCGTCTTTTCCTGCTGAGCCACTCGGGGCCCTAAGTGGCCTTATTCTTTAAATAAGAAAAATAATCTTATTCTTATTCCGGAATTTCAACCAAACCATAGTCACACCCTGTAACTGGTGAATAAAGCTCAAGATGAGCTGAAATATCTAAGAAAAGGTTAGACATATGTTCTTAGAATAAGCTTAATGTTCTTGTGCAAAACTTGCTTGTTTAGAATATTTTGTCTTTTTAGACAAAAATAAGAAAAAATGTCCATAAACATTTTTTTTTTACTTTCTTAAAAATCATTGTTTGCAGTGTACATTACCTGAGAGCATTATATGGAAGAAAATTAAACTAAAATATATAAGAAAGGTCAGATACTGACTTATTACACAGTATTATTAAAGAATAATGCAGGCTTATTCATTATAATCACTGGAACAAATGAACTGTTATCATATTGTGACACAGGTTCATAAAAAATACAACCCCTCATAAACTCACTCCTCCTGTAATCATTTTAATGTCATTCCAATGCAGGAGTTTCATCACTGAGATGTGTAAAATGTTAAGCCAACGTCTCTCCGATAAATTAATCCAATCCAAATAGACTCTGGAGATCTAGAACCCTGTGAAGTTTAGCCTTAATCCAACACACCTGATCCAGGTAATGAAGACTTTCAGGGTCATCTGAATATCAGAGTCTGGTGAGCTGGATCTGAACTCTTGAGGGTGATGGACCTTTAGTACCAGGATTGGGAATTCTTGCTCTAAGGCTGAAAAAAAGCAAAAACTCGAATAGCTCAGCACATGAAGGTCAAGCTGTTTCTTGCCTTCTTGTGTGATTTGATTGATTTATTTATTTATTTTTCAGAAATAAAAAGCCGCATTCTCAGCACAACTTTCATTTCAGAACAACAGTCCATTATCACTGTTGGACTAGATCTTTTCATGTTATTTATTAAACTAGACATTTTCTTTGTTAGACACTAACACATCTTGTTAGTTTACTTTGCCTGTTGATGTTTTTCCTAATGCTTGCC
>BRDA01010259.1:183207-217801 GCA_036984385.1 Crenuchus spilurus
ATACACAAGTCCTGCACAGTGGTCAGAGGGATTTTAAGCCATTCTTCTTGCAGGATAGTGGTCAGGTCACTACGTGATGCTTGTGGAGGAAACCGTTTCCTGACTCGCTCCTCCAAAACACCCCAAAGTGGCTCAATAATATTTAGACACAAAGACTTGCTGTCTTGGTCACAGATGCACCAGCAAGACGTGCAGCAACAATTTGTCCTCTTTTGAACTCTGGTATGTCACCATAATGTTGTGTGCATTGTAATATACTATATAACTGTGCTCTTACTTGCTAACTGAACCTTCACACTCTGCTCTTACTGGTGCAATGTGACATTAATGAAGATTGGCCACCAGACTGGTCCAGTTTAGCCATGAAACCTCCCTAAAATGACAGCTGTTTCACTTTCATTGTCTAACCCCTGTATATATATATATATGTGTGTGTGTGTGCATGCGTGTGTGTATATATATCACTGAGCAGAAGAATGAAAGTGAAGAGAGAATAGAAGCTGAGTCTTGATGGAGGATGGTGTATATCAGTCTCTGAGTGACTGATGTCAGGTGTTTCAAAGTTTGGGGGCCATGACACTGAAGGATCTGCCCCCCAAAATGACCAATTTGGATTTGGGGACATTCAAAAGACCAGAATTAGAGAAATTAAGTGTTGGGGAAGGGCACTAAGGATGCAGAAGCTTGGCTCAGTAGGCTGGGGCTAAACCATGGAGAGATCTGTAGCCAGTGGAAGCCAGTGTAACAGTAGTCTAAGCATGGACCAGTGTTTCAGATGCTTATTATTATTGTTAAATGGGGGTTATCTGATTTTTTTTTCAGACTCAATACTGATTATTAGTAATCAAGGGCACTGATAACCGATATCTGACACCAATATTCATTTACCATAAATATGATGTTTGTAGAGTGAAAATTAAGACGGATGCCATTTTTGCTGACAGCTTCCATTAAAGGAAGATATTTTAATATTAAAACATTATAAAGTTAAGTGTTTTGAGCTTTAGACAGGCTGTAAAAACACTGAAAAGCATGTTTGATTGGTTTTACTCAACATGTGGTCCACATTTCTATCAGATATTGCTGTGGATGAGACATTGTACATCATGTTTGTATCAGATGTGCATTGATCATTTAAAAAATGCTTTCGCTGCCTTTGTCATTGATCCTGACATCTGTCTCTCTCTCTCCATCTCTTTATCTTACTCTCTTTCTGAAAAGGTGAGCAGTTACTACTTCTGTTTCCTCTTTACCTGAATGTTCAGCACTCTCTCTCCTTCTGTATCCACACCTCGCTGACTGCCTCTCTCTAGTGACATTAAGGCTCTTTAAAGTGACTGATGACCATCTCCGCGTTGAGCCGGGAGCAGCAACTTTAATTGATGTGCAATTTGCCCATCACCATAATCGAAAGAGGTGCACTCCTTTAATGTGCCTGCTTGGGGTGAGAAGCTTCATTTAACAGATCAAAGCCAGAGAGAGAGAGAATTAGTGAGAGCGAGGGAAAAGAGGAAAGGTAGAGACGTGAGCACGAGGGAAAGAGCGAGAGACCATTTTTCAGAGAGAAGAACCGGCTCCTCGTCACAGGATGTCAAATAGCATCTCGTTATGCTCAGATAAACAAGCCACAGCGGAGCGATGAGAGAGACATCAAAAACAGCACCACATTAAACGTACTCACCCTCCCGGCCTGCATCAAAGACACACACACACACACACACACACACATACAGTGCTAGTGAATCTAACCAGGTTTACACGTTTGCACAAGGCTGCCAGAAGTGAAGTCTCAGAGTAATTGATGCTGTTGGGAAGAGCCAAGTGTAGTCTGCAGATTCTCTCCTGATATAAGAAACGTGGTAATGTTCCACTTTACTAGAGCATCCACAGGACATGTGCTCTGCTAGCCTTTAGCTAACAGTCCAGTCATTGTATAAGCATTACATTTTGCTATGATATGATGCAATTTAAATCAGTACTGAGCTCTGCAGTTGCTGTTATAAACTTCCAAACCCAAAGCTCTAATGTGAGCACAAGCACACATGCAATGCTTTATTTAGCAAAAAGCTCACAGCACTTATTCCCCTCTATATATCAGTATATGATGGTTTGGACTGGGATGTCACAGATGCCATGTGACCGGGTTTGCGGCATGTATAAATAAGCGAGCACACCAGTCAGTTGTAGCAGAGTAAGGAACAATCATCTTGGGCAAAGCATGTGATTTGATGTCAAATGGACATGATAATAGGGTACCGGTTGAAGGGTGGTAGCATCTCAGAAACTGCTAGCTTTATGGGATGTTCTAGAGCTGCCGTAGTGAAGGTGTGCATACATACATTGAGTTCCTCCCAACAGAATAACAATAATAATCACCAGAGAGTAACGATGATTCAGGTGAGTGGTACATCAGTCAGTGAACCAACCATTATACCACCCGTTTAATCCTTATCAGTGTCGCGATTAGTCCCCTACCCCCTCACTGGGCGCAGGGCAGGGCATTACACTATTACACTAAGTCCAGGACAGGGCGCCAATCCAATACTGGGTGCACTCACGCGTCCATACATACACATAAACACAGACAGACAATTTAGAGTACCCAATCCACCTGACCTCCATGTTTTTGGACTGTGGGAGGAAACCAGAGACCCCGGAGGAAACCCACGCAGACACAGGGAGAACATGGAAAGTCCGCTCAGATGGGGACTCGAACCCAAGACCTCAGCGCTGAAAGGCGAACGTGCTAACCACTAAGCCACCGTGCTGCCCTGTTAGTGAACCAATTACCTCTTAACAGTATTGTATAGTGATACTGTAAGCAAGGTGATATATTGTGATTGCCTTACATCTAATTTGAGGAAAACTGACAGTTGTGCTTGATTATGTTAAATATTAATAGCTGAAGGCTGTAAACAACTTCAATAGCTTGTTTACAACACTGCCATGTATTGGTTTGGTGGAGTTGAAAACAAATGAACCATCAATCTTTACATGTAAACCATTCATTAAATAAAATATGTTGATACAGTGACAAATCATAATATTGTGATACTCAAGTGTGCTGATATTTACTTACAACCTTATCAATCAGGCCTGGAGCCCACTGAAAGCTTCCCTAAGGCGGCATTCATCTAAGCATATTTCTTAGGTCTCTAACCATAACTGACTGAATGAAAGCGAGCAGTGCCGGTATGCTATTTGGCTCTGTTAGCTTTGGTCATTTTCAACCACAAAAGTGTTCTTTGGTCCAACCATCCTTGCAGCCCACAAATATCCCCCAAGAATCTAAAAGGTGGTCAAAGTACATGGTCAGCCACTTAATATGCTGCATTAAGCCATTAACACAGAGAGGAAGGTAAAATCTCAACAGGAGAATTAGCCATCAAACAAAGGGGTCTTTAATAGATTCTAGCCATCCAAAGTACTTAACACGGCTAACTGCTGCTAAGTGAAGTTCAAGCAATTGTTCCAACAAATCCTGTCTCAGCATTTGAGTCTCTGGCACACACTGGCAGCACAGCAGGAATGCCCGAGAGCACCTTGATGCCTGGCACCTGCCACTGTGTACATTCATTTAGCAGACAAATCAGCAGGACTTGGCTCGGGGTACATAGATTTCCGCTTGGCTGTTAGAAGATGACGCTTGGTTTGAGCTGAAAAAGTGTGTTGATATTACAGAGGCAGACAGCAAGAGAAAGGGAAAGAGTTCCTATGGACTTGCAGATCATGTAGCAGCAAAGAGAGGATCGATAGAGCACAGAGTGACTGGCGCCCAGAGGTAAAATGACCCCAACAAATTGGACTGGACATCGGAAGGGCTGAACTTCTGATACTCCCGTGAAGTTGAGATGTGGTTACAGCAGCTTGACTGTGACCTGCAGTGCCCTGTTTTTCTACAGACTAAGCTGTAAACTTGTCAGAACTAATCTAAGACTGGACAGAAGCTAACCGTGTGTTACTGATCCCAATTCAGCCCTAGTTTAACCTTTAATCTGTCAAATGCAGTCAAGATCAGGTTGCACGGTGAAGACATGGCAGAGGTAAGAATAAAACAGAAATAGTTGTGAACTATGTTCAAGGACATGGTTTGGAAAGCAGTTAGATGCAGCGTTAGCATTTTCTTTCTTTGTTTACCAGTAGCAGTATATGACCTTTTCCATACCCAAAGACTTCCTAAAGCATTTACAATGAGCCTTCAAATCGAGTGCCACTTCTTGAATCACTTGCTAATCATTTCCACCAGCTCACGGCAAACGTAGAGCTTTGAAGGACAAATGCTGATTCGCTGGAGTCTTTGAACCCTACATTGCCTGCAGTGGAACAAAGACAAAATAGGCCGTGTGAATGTGCTCCCTATCAGAATTCACACATGGGCTCAGACTTGAGGCTAGGAGGCACGAAGTTCAATGTAGAGAGATTTAGAGAGAGGGTGAGGGAGAGCGGTAAGGGTACCATGAAGCAAGTGAGAGTAAAATCGGAGGTGTCAGTGGCTGCTGGCTGATTGCAGGGAGATCTGATGGCTTACAAAGGAGAAAAACAGACAACAGCTACTAGACACTCTTCCTTTTTTGTCCACTGGTGTTTAGACAAGAACAATCAGGCTAATCAATACGAATCTCTCATCTCCAGAGGGGGGAAGACACAAGGTGCTGAGGGATGCGATTGCACCTAATTGTAGAATTGGAAGAGGAAGTAACTTCTGGAGTGGTGTGTGTGTGAAATCAGATTTTTCTTGAGATTTGAGGCTAACACCACAGCTCAATTGTCACCTACATACTGTATAAACACTAGAACTCAATAGTCACACATGTAAGATGTCCAATACCAGCCTAATCCTGGTCCTGGAGATCTTCCTGTTCCACCACAAGAGACTCAAGTAGGTCTTAACCTTGATCAGGTGAGTTAGATTAAGCTGACCTCTGTAGGGTTGTAGATGTCCAGGAGGAGGAATTGGGCATCCCTGTCCAACACATCATTGTTGATCTTGGTTACTGGTTCTACTTGCATCCAGTGCAGCTAATACAGGTTCTCTTTATGAGTCTTGGTTCCTCACAATGGTACTTCTTTGTGTTCTTAGGAAGTTTCTGAGCACTGGTTCTTCTCCATTCTTGCTTATGGTTTTAGGAGACTGTCCTGCCTCCCTCTAGAGCTACACTGCTAAAAATTCAAGTCTAAAAATTGAATGAAACTGTGAAATTTGAAATCTGCCTGTCTGGTCATGGCCATAACAAGATCAGTCATGTTACAGATAAGGGAATGGCCATATCTCAGAGCCCTGAGAAGGGGGCGTACAGTAGAACCTTGCATACATTGCATAATGACATACCTGTGTTTGATGGCACACAGTTTCCAATGAATTATAGACTAGAGTCATTTCAGTGGCCAAGGCCAGGTAAGGACAGATACAATGATACAGCCTCAAAGCCTACATTAATAGTACCTTATAGTCAGCACAACAAATTGTACTCAGACCAGTAGATCTTATGAATAGAACAGTATGTTCTAAATACAGCTACAGCCAGTAAACCCACGCTGGCAGTTTTTAATAAGAACTCTGTGCAAAGCACAATGTGCACGACTCAATCTCCGTTAGACAGCTCCCCAGACACATGGTCTTTCCTTATTTTAGCCTTTTCCCTCCTCCCCCTCTCCCTCACTCCTCCTCCCTCTTCCTCCTTGTGTGTGAATGATGTCTGTTTCCACGGAAACTCCTATGGGCAATTAGATGTGCAAATATTGTGGAACGGATTTAGGAGAGAGAGAACGTATGAGATTATGATGCGAAAAGAAAAAAGTAAAAAAAAAAAAAAAGACTGAGTGTGAAATTACGTCATGTGAAAGGGGAGGTGAAGACACCCTGACCAAGACAGAGGTATGAGTTCACATCCAACACCTCGTTTCCTTTACAATTAAGACGCCGAAGCGGATTAAAGACGCATGTTGCTAGAAAGTTCTTCAGGCATGTCAGTAAAGGCAGCGTTCCTCGAGAAACCTTGCACCTAGCTTCCCTTAACATTCTCTTAACTAGGAGGGTGATTTAAGAGGTTCACCCTGTGAGCAGGTTTTGTTCCGAACACAGTGCCTAGACCAGGATGCAAGCCTTCAACAGTCAGCAAACAATTCCAGCTTTCTCTTTGTTTTCTCCAGAACGGGCCTGTGGGGAGACATGGTGAAAAAGCTGACTAAGCTAATGGCTCATAAACTGACACACACACACACACACACACACACTGGGTTAGCACATTCTGCATTTGAAGTTTCCTTCATTTCAATATACACACAAGGAGACAATGCTCCTTGGCTGCCAGCTGAAAAGCTCAGTTAAAGCATTTCCAGTCCAGTTCCAGTGAGGTATATCCAAATGTTTGTGGACACCCCTTCAAATGAATGCATTCATTCACACAGCTTGCCTAGCCCCTTAGAGAAGTATTACAATAGAATAGGAGCAGATAAACATGAAGCTGTTGGTACCACACCTAATGCCAGGCATAGACAAGAGGGGTATAAATCACAGCATTGAGCTGTGGAGCTATGTCTTCTGGAAGGATGGTGCTCCATCCAGTACTTTTGGGATGAGTTGTGGACGATGAGAGGTGGTGATCATCCAACATCCTGACCTCACTAATGTTACTGTTTGTTGAATCCAGTCAGATCCACACAGTAGTGCTCCAAAGTCTACACAGTAAATCTGTCAGTGTTAAATCAACACTATTAGAGTTAAATTAACACTGAGAGTGTCAAAATGTAACACTCTCAGTGTTAATTTAACTCTAATAGTGTTGATTTAACACTGGCAAATTTACTGTGTAGTAGAAAGACTTCTCTGGACAGAAGAGACCCAACACAAGCAGTCTTTTTAATTCCTTGAAAAGTCGGAAGCTTATAGTATATTAGCTGGTAACTTTAATCCTCCAGATAAGACTGTGTACATGGACATCCTGTCCAGTAGGGGGCAGGTAAGAGTCACAAAATCTTGACAGCTGCTTCATTTGATGGTTGTTTACCCAAACACACAGTGACCATGGCAAGAGTTGATTTTAGTATTAATTCTGAGAATACAGAGAAAACGGCGGCAACGGATGTTCTGTTTACTAAGTGTATACTGCCCCCTCACTGCTTCTGTTGGTATTGCAGCTTGCACATGTTCATTCTTGAGAATGTGCACAACCTATGCAACATACAAACCCAGGATGCACACAGCAGACATGCACATGAATACAGCAACTTTTACACAAGTATACCACCACTTTAAGAGTCTTAAAGGCAGAGAATGAGGTTGAGGCACTATTGTCAAAAAAGTAGGCCACCATATCAGCGTTCCCCTGTCAATACAATTTCAACTCTTGCAAACCTTCTTCTCTTCTTCTGCTGTAGGCTGCATGGGATTATGTGTGTGTGTGTGTGTGTGTGTGTGTGTACAGTGAGAACAAATGTAACAGCTGTACATGACAGAGTGGAGCTACAGCTGTATAACGTCAGCTGAAATCGGATCCGAGCATCTAATCCTCTAACGACAAGCTCTCAATTAGCACACGGCCAAGCTGATTGTCCTCCAGCGTGGGTCTTTCCAAAGCAGAACAGTCCTTCTTTCTCTCCCTCTGTCCCTCTATCTTTCCATCTGTTCGTTCATCCATGAAGTCATCCAATCGTCGCTGGCAGGTGCAGACCATTCTGCTCAGTCATACGCTTCAAATGCAGTAGGACCAGAGGCTGACCGCACAGGCTGCAGTGTAGGCTAGTTATACTGTAACTGTTTACTAAGTTGAGCTTAGTAATAGAATATCACTATATTTACAATCAACGACAGCGGTAACGGCATGTTTATTAAAGGTTATATCATGTTTATAAGGCCTGCCTTGATTATTTAATCTGATTAATTGTCAACTTATCTAGGTAACTAATGCTGATCTAGTGAAAGTGACTAATTTACTCACTTAAAAAATTACTTTAAAAAATACTACATGAAAGATCTAGAGACTATCTGAATACTCAGGTACTTCCTGGTCAAGTACATGCAGAGTGCAGGGTATGAGGTAATGGAGATACTTTGTTTATTGTTATTATTATTATTATTATTATTATTATTATTATTATTATTATTATTATTATTATTATTATTATTATTATTGTTGTTGTTGTTGTTGTTGTTGTCATTGTTGTTACTATTATGATGATGATGATGATGATGATTATTATTGTTGTTGTTGTTATTCTTTTTTATTTAATTTTATTTTCTTATTTTTATTTATAAATGTGTGTAGGTTTGTAATTACGGTTGTAATTGTGTGATTGTTTGTTATGTATGTTATGTCTATGGGACCCCAGGAAGAATAGCTGCTATTTCAATAGCAGCTAATGGGGATACAAATAAAACAACAAAACTTTAAAAGGAAATATTCTGATAATCTGAAATTCTGGACTTAAGATTTTTTACGATCTATAAGCCACAGTACTCAAATTTTTTAGTAGTGTTTTTGGCTTATATACTGACACTAAATTCTTTGTTTGCATGCACTTACTTGTACAGTATATCATTTTAAAATGTGCAGCTTAGTTAGGGTGGCTAGGAAACCCATCATTCACTTTAGCTCCTTTAGGTTTTCTCTTTCATAAAGTCAAAAATTTAATTGCTTTAATTTAAACCATTAAATTGCTAATCACAATTATTTATGACAATTAACAGTTAGCCAAAAATGTTAGAATCATGACAGGTCAGGTTCCGTCTGCTAAGCAAAATCAACTAAATAATACAAATAAATAAACAACTGCTATCAAAATATATCACATTTTATTCAATTCTATGCCTATTTTACAGGAATAACTGTACAAGGCATTTTGTTTTTTACAGGAGCTCCTCCTGTGATTTTATTTCCACCTGAATTAACCATGTCAGTGTTTTTCTTTCTCCACCTCACAGAAATACAGACAGTTGTTGAATTACAGAAGGTTTAGTTATACTTATCCAAAAGGGTTTTAGATTCAAAGTGTGTTAAATGACTGAATAAAGCTTAAAAGTGAACTTGGACCTAATTCATGCCACCCAAACTAGGACAAAGTGAAGTACCAACACTAAGCAGAGGCCTGAGAAAGACTGAAGGAATCCTATGCAAATGCAGTAGCTTCATTTGCCAGAACTTGTGTCATAACCTCAGCAGTTGGTCTGCCTTCTGACTGACAGCTGCTGATAGGCCAATTAAAATGTGCACACCCGCTGCTCATGTGCTGAATTTCCCATAAGCCTCTGTGGGTTAATGTACATGACCAGTGCCAGCTACTCCTGCCTGCTGATAAGACAGACGGGTGAACACACGTAGGGTTAGCCACTGTGCACAAGGTGATACAGGGACACGTGTGGACGTATTCATAGTGCAAGAGAATGTTATCACTAGAGGAGGGCCAGACAAACAGGAAATAGTTGGCAGAAATGAAAATGAAATGCAGAGAGAGAGAGAGAGACAGACACTGAACCAGTAAAACGACGGTTAATTCAAATAAACCTCAAATGTAGTCAATCAGCCAGTCCCATTAAGGCTTCAAGGGCTAATATTTCACCTTCACATTATTATATATATAACAGTAGTTAGATATAAAGTGTCTCAAGGATGTGATGTAGGAATTTTCACCTGAGTGATGATAAGAGTTTGGATTTAAGCATCCAAATAGAAGATATTAGCTTCCAAATTCTTGTTTAAGAAGAATACAAAACTATTTTGGAGAAGATTTTGGACAACATGCATGACTACCTGACTTCATCTTAGGTGAATGGTGTCCCGTTTGCTTCTTTACCCAAACAAACAGGAATACCTTGAAATAATAAATAAGAAATGTGGACTAAATAGATTTCAGACTGTGTGAAAAGACTGAATTCGCAGCTGTAGGAGTGGAAGCCGGCGCCCCTCCAGCAGTCTCCATCAGTCACCTGTCACTGCAGTGAGACATTAAAGCCCTCAGGTATCCTCATGGACACAGCACGGGATGTTGACTATTGACTAGTATTAGTGCACAGTACAGGAGGAAGTGTCAATGGTGTGAATGTACTGGATAACAAACTCCATTCAGAAAAGAAAGCTGCCAAAAAAGCAAGACCATGCAGACCACATCACCACCTGATCAGGAGAAGAGAACTGCATGCTGGACTTTTTCAGCACATGATGTAACAGTCTTTTTCACACAGACTGAGGTGTATTAACTCTCAATTTCATCACCAGATCTTCATTAGTGTTAAAGTTATTCATGATCAGCTAAAAAAGCCACGAGACACCCTGTAGTTACTTCTGACTCTAGCAGAAAACCAGTCCAGCATCCTTAAACCCAGACTTTATCTATATAAAGTTATGAAAGTGCTAAACTTTAGAGACCTGCATATCCTCCTCCTTCCAGTCCAAAGCCCTACAAATTCCCAACTCTACGTTTTTTTGTCAGTCATCCCTTTTCTTGCAGCATCTACTGAAGCCATGGTCTGAAACTGTCCCTTAGTCTTTACAACAGATGGGTCCAAATACAGGCAGCTTACAGGACCGGCACGTGCCCAGCCAATCTGTAATGCTTTCCCAAAGTAGTTGAAAATGCTTTCATCAGTCAGAGCATCTGATGCTAAGATGTCATGCTATGAAAATTCTAATTCATAATCAATAATTGTCAACGAATGCCAATATCTGAATAAGCCAAAGGACAGTCCCCAATTAAGCACACCCAGGCATGTCCTCATGGTGGGCATTAGGGCTAAAACTAAAGCTTTTTGAAGTGAAAGTAAAGTTTTTGTGCTTCCCTACCTTTGACCCTGGAGATTTACCACCTTGATGAGTTCACGTCCAACACACCAGACTCTGCTATGACCCTGAAGGTCTTCATCTCCAGAACCAGGATTGGGCTTTACATTTTAGCAATGACTCCTGGGAAAGAGGACTGTACCTATGCCATTACAGAGAAGGTTCAGGTGTGAAATAAGCTGCCACTCTGCTGACAGTTTATGGTCCTGCTCATAGGCTATAAATAATAGTAAGAGTAGCTGAAAATTGCAGTTTGAGATCATTTAGAAGGCATTGTCGAATGCTGCATTGTCAAATGCAGTGGCTGTGTTGAGCTGGCGGGTCATGCACTCATGATGGAAGCCTTGTAACCTGGCAGTGTAGTGGCACCCATAGTGATGGGTAATGCCCTGCCCTCACACTGGGCCCTGCTGTCAAGCCAAATAACATTACAAGCTGAAGCAGATGGGTGTTTGAGTGTAGTGATGCTTAGACACCGACCTGTCAAACAGAAGCTGTTGGGTTCCCAACAGGTCCCTGAAGTGGGATGCAGATGTTGGTTGTTGGAGTGGCTCATATTTGGGATTAACAGTAAGAGTCTATAAAACAGCCAGTATATGATGACTCTGCACATAATGTCATAATCGTATTGAAGTATTTTTAGTTTTAGCACATCGTAGTTTGTTATAGCCCATTTTGAATGTGGCACTGGTTCATTTTGCATGTTGTGATGATGGAAATGTATCGTTTGCCAACTTGTTCGCTTAGACTTCAATTCAGTTTCTATCTCTCAAACACACACACACACATACACACACACACTCAAGCTGAAAAGCCTGAAAGCCTGCGAGGACGCTAATCGCTCTGATAAGATGCAGATGATCCCTCAGACACGGTAGGCGTAGCCCTCGGGTTTTGGGTTGTAGCAGCGCTAACCCACTGACCCATATAACAGCCTTCCAGCATACTACTTACACAACACACTTAGCACAGAGTCAGAGTGTGAAGTACACACACACACACATATACAACCACCCTCACGCAGAAGAGTGGCAGTCACAGAAACAAACACACAGAAATAAAGCTGGACACAAACTGTACCAGACACTGTCTACATCTGTGAGAATGACAGCAATTATCACAGTGACGCTCGTCCTACATTTCCTTGTCCACCTGCCACCACTTCGTCTCATCTGTCTCACCTGCCTGCTCTCATCTCAGTCATCCCTTTCTCGTCCCCTTGTCCCTAACTGGAGCTGATGGGGCGGACACGTATCATCAGAGAAGAAAAAGTGCAAAGGCAAAGGATCAGACGGCGAATCAAAGCCGGGCTAATTGGTGCACTTAATCCCAGGCAAGACTGGGCACAGCTACAGCAGCCTGCTCCCAGCAAAAAAGAGAGAACACATTATATCTACAGTCTGTAAAAGACTTCTTATTCCTTCTTATTCATATTCATTCATTTCACAGTTTCAGAGTGTGATAGTGGAATAAACAGCCACTCTCCACAGAGATTGAGGACTTCAGCCTCCTGTATTCTCTACTGATGCTGATAAGATGCTTACATTCAATAAATATAGTTTAATGGTAGAGCATTAGAGCTTTAGATTGCTGTGAAAATCATGTTTGAATTGGATTTACTCATCATGTGGTACACATTTCTACCAAGCTGTGAGTGGGAGACTAGACTAAAGAAGGCTAGGCCAGACTAAAGAAGTGTGTTCATCAGGTTTGTGGCTGCATCACAAGCAACGGAGGAGGCTTGTGCTTGCTTGCACACTCCTAGAGTCAGGGACATTGCAAAGTGATGGGGAGAGGATTAACGGAGGGTTAATTGGCTACCACTACATTGGGAAGGGGATAAAATTGGCAAAAAAAACCCCCAAAAAAACCCATCCCAAATGGACACCGCCATATTGTGCAATAGATGCTAATTGTAAAACATTTGTGTGCGATAGAGCCAGAAGGCAATGACTCTGCCCCCCTCTCTTGGAGTTACGCCCCTTTTAAGTGCCAAAAATGTCAAAGTGATGATTAAACCTTATTAAGAGTCTCAGAATATGAAATAAACCCAGCTGTATTTGTAGTATTTCTGGTGTGACAATGCCTATGCATCCACAGAAATCAGAATTAGCTATTATCTCATAACCAAAACCCCTTTAAATATCCCCCAAATCAACTTCCATGAAACACATTTAGTGTAAAGAAAAATACTGGGGGGATAATTAGTAGGTACAGCTTGAGGAATTTTGACAACATACACTTGACAAAAAACATCAATAATTTCAGTTTGTTGTAGCTCCCATTCAATAAAATGGTTGCGGGTGGGGTTTAAAATTGTACTGCAACCATTCACTAGAGGGCATCTGAGATGTTTTGGTCTCACTTTTCTACTGCTGTTATGTCCAGCTCTCATATTGACTATATGATGATGATTCCAATAATTGGAGAAATGCTGAATATCACTACTGATTGATAGTAGCTGGATTGATGATTAGTTGTCCCTTAATGCAACCTGATACCTTGTTTATATTGAAATGGAAGAGTCTAAGGGCTGCAATTTTACAACACTGCCATCTAGTGGTCAGGGACTTGAGCATAACACAAATGAACACCCATTTTTACATGTAAACTATTCATTAAAAATAGATTATGTGCTTTTGAGAACCAATACAGTATCACAAATATTGTGATGGTGATTTTGTCTTACATCCTATTAAATATAACAACAAAGATGCCTGTTTATGTGAGATTTATGAGCTTAAGTATGTGCATAATTATGTGTTGAGAGAGATGGACAGAGAGAAAGAGATGCAGTGATGAAGGGGAGGTATGGAAGGAAAGTGAGTCACCCAGAGAAACTCTCCACATTTCCCAATTATCTCCACGCTGCGCTGCTTATTCACAGTTAGAGCAGCTTTGCTTTGTTGCGCGCTGGTAATTGGTGCAAAGCGAACATGCAGTCACGTTGTCAAGCTGCACAGTAGCTGACACCTAGCCAATGCTCCCATGGACCTCGTTATGGACATGGTAGACTAGTGCGGTGGGACGTACACCGTGTACAGCATCCATTAAAATAGTGTCATTATTCACTGCTGCTTCTGATGCCCACTCTGCCCTTCTGCCCGTCCAGCGCCTCAGGGCTTGGCAGCACATGATCGGGCCCATCGCTTCCCGTGCTATGGTGGGAGCACGGAGGTGTGTATATGTGTCAGAGCCCCCAGCACTGTGCGGTGTTTATCTGCTGCTTTTCATTTGCAGGCGGATGAATCACGGTGGCAGTAATAAATGAACTGTTAGCGATGCTTTCTCGGAAGACTCAAGACACCCAGTAACAGAGCATGTGGTCATGGACCACTGAAAGCTGCATCCACACATCATCTCTCCCACACTCCGTCTGTGCTACTGCAAGCTTCACATAATCAGGGCTTTGAGACTTGCTGCACATACACACACTTATCTGAGCATTCCAGCGAAATTCCTCTTACATGCAGTTTAATCTCTCTCTCTCTCTCTCTCTCTGTCGCTCGCCCGCACGCTCTGTCGTTGAGCGGCTTGGCATTAGTGTATGTCATATCCATGGCCTGGCTCTAATGCATTGTCTCTCTTTTAATATTAGTGCTTAATGCACTACAGGTCACAGGTCAGAGTGAGAACACAAGGCTAAGCAGGCTTCATTCTATTGCTGAGGTCGATTTACAGCCAATCCAGATTACATTTACAGGAGTGCTCAGTGGTCAGTGCCCTCGTCTGAGTGCATCTGAATGCCCTTTGATACTTGTGAGCAGAAGATTAAAGAGATTGTCTACACCAGTGCGCATCTTCCCAGTACACAAAGCTGTGCAGGAAGACTCTTGTGGTGATGTTATTCTCATTGTAATGCAGGTAGCTTATTCACACTTAGATTTCCAAAACAATGGGAGGACATCACAGAGATACCATTGTGGTAGATCAGGGTGTGAGAGTGTAATAATATTTAATATTTTACTTCTTGATTTTACTTAAAAGTGATGACTTTTAAGCCTTATGCTTTCTCATAAGCAGTAAGTGCTTTGCTGGGTGTTTGAAACATACTTGAAAGCATTTGATATGAGCTTGCTAGCTGCTGCTAGATATGGAGTTATAGAGTACAACCTTATACAGAAGCTACTCCATACTTACTTTTAGTTACTAAAACAAATAAATAAAATGTGTAATATGGCTTATACAAAAATTGACATCCCTGGGCTTGGGACTAAAGTATTTATACACCTGCTCATTCAGTGTTTCTTCTGAAATCAAGAATATTAAAGAAGTCTTTTTATTAGACTATGTAACATTGCTGTGAGGATCTGATTGTATTCAACGACTATCAGCATTAGTGAGGTGAGGATGTTGGATGATCATCACCAAACCTCATCCCCCCACTGCAAAAAATGATTTTTAACAAAGTAAAAAAAAAAACCTTGTTTATGGACATTTTTTCTTATTTTTGTCTAAAAAAAAAATTCTAAACAAGCAGGTTTTGCACAAGAAAATTAAGCTCATTCTAAAAACATATGTCTAACTTTTTCTTAACAAGATATTTCAGCTGCTTTATTTATTTATTTTATTTATATATTTATTTAAATTTTAAATAAAATTAAATAAAAATTTAATTTATTATTATAATAAATTATAAATTATATAAATTATATAAATTATAATTATAATTTATTAAATTAATAAATTATAATAAATACTTATTTATTATAATATTTATTTATTGATTTATTTTTTCTGCTTTATTTACCAGTTACAGGGTATCACTATGATTTGGTTGAAATTCCAGAATTTTTATTTTTTTTTGTTTAAAGAATAAGGCCACTTAAATTCTCAATTTAAGAAATTTATTTAATGAATTTAAATTAAGAGTTGTTCGTAACACTCATTTAAAAAAAAATATTTCTTAAGAAATGCAATTTTTGCTTGTAAGAAGCACAATTTTCTTAAATTCTTGACAATTTAGTTTAATTTTAAAACACATATGAGTTAGATTCATTTGCTAGTTATAAGAATTCTAGCCAAGCAACCCTTGCTTATCCCACTGGCAGATTTTTTTTTTCTAAAACAAGAAAAATTTATCACATTTAGAAATATTTTGCTTATTTTAAGTAGTGCTGCTTTTGCAGTGCAACTCATCCCAAAAGTACTGGATGAAGCACCATCATTCCAGAGAACATGGCTCAATGCTGGGGGCTTTATACCCCTCTAGCCCACACTTGGCATTAGGTACGGTGCCAATAGTTTGATGTTTATCTGCTTCAGAGAGTCATATTCTATTCTCTACAGGAACTAGACAAAATGAGTCACTTACAGTTTAATTTGACCAGGGGTGAGCTCTGGAAAAGCTATAGCTGGGCTATGTTCTATGCTTATGATAAAGGCTTCTGTTTCTGGAGTAGGGAACACCCTAATCTACGTTTTGGTGGAAAAGTGCTGTAGCCTTGGGAGACATTAGTCTTTCTTAATGAGGTCAAGACGTATTTAAAAGCATTACATTCAGCAGAAGCTGGCTTTGATTGTCTGGAGATTCTTTACAAGGTTCTTGAGTGGATGTATATATGAACATGCTGTTAGAACTTTAGTGCAAATGCTTCTGGTCTCAGGGTGACCCTCTTTCTCGTTTGTCAGACTCTCAGTGGACTCTGTCTACTGAGGCCGACAGACAGGCCTTTATCGCAAATGTCTGTTCACAAATACACGCTAACACTGTCACTACATCTTGTCCATCAGCCAACTTCATGCCTCTGTCACAGCTGATGGCGACAGCTTTCGCCGAAGCTTTTCACAACCTAAATGTGGAAAAAATTTTTCCACAGGGAGGGACATTTTTCTGCTTCCACTCTCACTTCTAAGCCTCTCCATCTTCACACAGTTCATCCCACATAAAAACGAGGCCCTAAAAGGAAGCTTTGAAGACCATCTTTGCCCACTCGCTGAGCTTCACCATCACAATTTGTGTGACTGAGCTCCCTCCATCTGAAGGTGAGTGAGACCACTTTCAGCTTCAAATGCTCCAAAAACGGCTGGCAATCTGTTCTTTGTCCCCTGCCTCAGAGGCATAAAAGAGAGTCAAGAACTCAAGTAAAACAGGGAGAAAGAGCTAAATACAACCTGCTTGCATCCTGCTAATCCTAACGGCCTCCCCCCTTTTCAGTTCAGAAATGACTGCCAGGCTGTCAGGTAATGTGATTATGAAGAGAATAAAAGCTTATTATGTATTGTGACTTATTATTCAGTTCTGATTCTATTCATATGTTCAGTGTTTTCTGAGTTTAGGGGAAAACCTTTCACATTTCTGAATGTCTGAAGAGAATACTATAATGTGTTGCTCTTTTTCCTTTGCAAACAAAGTTACATTTATTAGCAATACATTTCAGCAATGGTTCACACAATCAAGCAGGTTTTTTGTTGTATTTTGTTGGGTTTTGGTTGGGTTGGGTGGGGTATTGTCTGTAATGGGCAGGATTTTGGCTTTAAATGTTGGGGTTCTTGTTGTTCTGGGTGAGATTTTGACTTTGTGGAGCATGGTTTTGGCTGTATGGATGGGGGTTTTGTTGTATTGGGGTTTGGGTTGTATGAGGTGAAGTTTGGGTACTTCGTTGTTTGTGTTGGGTGGGATGTTGGTTGTATTGGGTGATACTTTGGCTGTATTGACTGGGGTTTTTGACTACTTAGTGGGGTATTGCTTGTGTTGGGTGAGTTTTTTTGTTGTATTTATTGGAGTTTGGGTTGTTTGAGGTAAAGTTTGGGTACTTAGTTGGGTATTGTTTGTGTTGTTTGGGGTTTTTGGTTGTATTGGGTGGAGATTTTAGCTAGATATGGTGGTGTTTTAGCTGTAATGGGCAGGATTTTGTCTGTATATGGAGGTGTTTTGGCTGTATTAGGCGGGGTTGTGCTGTATTGGCCAGGGTTTCAATTTTTGAATGTGGCTTGGATGAGTGCATTTACACCACCATAAAATCTGGCTAAAATGCCCCTCAGACCCCCTCCTGAAGTGGTTTGAGATTTTGTTTAAATGCATATTGGGTTCACGCAAACTTTTCAATGTAATCATTGTAACATTTCCTGTCATTCCTTTTAGTATGCTCAGTGGAACAATTAAACAGTCTATACAAAGTGCAGAGGCTTTGATTCTGTAATTGTCTGGACCTTGCTGCTGATTACAAAGCACTATTGGGAGTCACTTAGCATGCACCACTGAAGTGGTTGTTAAAGCATGTTTACAAAGAAAGGATCATGCGGAGACCGTCATGGAAGGCCGGAATCTTCTTGAGCTCCGCCTTCTTGAGCATCTGTTTTTTCTGGCGACTGACTGAAGCTCGTGGGGCTTGATATCATATATCAAACAGAGCTGTGAGAGCTTATAACAGCAGGCTTCGGGCAATGAACCGATGCTTCACACAAATGCATAGCACCCGCCTGGCATTTAGAGGAAGTATTTCCAAACATGCAAATGGGAATATAGTTCCCATCAAAGAATTCTGACTTAGGAATATAGGGACAGCTCCAAAAGGGAAATGAGGACATGCAAACACCAACACACTGTATATTTCCTTAAGCAAAAACAACACCCCATGCCTGTAAACAAAGCAAGAAATAATGTCCTCTGACCTTAGAGAAAGGGCAATCATTTAGCAGCTATTGCTGTATAATCATGGATTTGAGAATCTAAGACAAAGAAGCCCATTTTGATTGAAAATGGTCCATTTTTACATTAAAATATGGAAAGTCAGAGACTGAGCTACTAGCTTGTTTTTCAAAGGGCCTCCTACTCAGTTCTGAGTGTTCCCAGGTGTTTAGCAGATACAATGCAATGTGTTGTTTCATATATTAATAATGAAAAATGTACTTGAAGTCCTGACAGATTGCTTGAGGAACAGTACATGAGAAAGAGCACAGCATCACTGGTCCTTTTGTGATTACACAGTAGGCTACCAACATGTAGTATAGGACATGCTAGGAAGGATCAACCTACACTCAACTCAATTTCTTGGTCAGAACCAAATTTCACATCTGTGTAGAAACAATTCCCAATCCTTTCCCTCCTACCGCTTATCCTTTAGTGTCTTCACTGCTCTAACAGATGCATCAGATGTGTTGGACATAGCTAACGTAGGACATGCAGGGCAGGCATTCTTCATGACAAGGATTTGGAAGGTATAAAAACAGACTTACGATCCAGGCCATTGATGTAGCGCATGGTGATCTCACAGTGTCCCCATACAGCACTGACAATAGGGTACAACTTCTTCCCTTTGAGCCCTCTGAAGGCCACACCCAGGTACTGTCCATCCACCATAAAGCTGAGTGTGCCCTCGTCCATGTCCAGCACGACCACCAGGGTGTCAGGCAGCACAAATGCCTCCTCCGGCTCCAGAAAGCTGGGGTATGTGGGCGCGGATGAGGCTGGCCGGTTCTTGCTGTTATGGTAGAGCTTGTTGCGACCCAGGTCCCAGCCCCAGGACTCACTGTCACTGCCCACCAGAGACGTGTACCCCACTGAGTGCAAGGGTGCCTCACTGGTTGCGACACCCACAACAGCATGCGTGCCTCGTTGGCGTGCTGGCCAGTGGATGCGCCAAACATGGAGGCCTCGAGTATAGCCCACACGACCACGGATGCAGTCTGTGCTCTGGGCCACAGGATGCCGGTGGAATGTCAGCTTGTCATCATCCTTGATGAAGATGTTGAGAGAGCGATCATCTGCATTCCAGGCATGCCGCAGCTGCAGCTCATAAGGTGCCAGTGGCATGTCCAGGAGCAGGTCCAGTCGGGCCGGTTTGAAGAAGTCTGGCCCACGAAGTTCTCTCCGCAGCGGGCGATACGAGGGTTCGCCTCGCACATCCACTGACTTGATGCTGCCGGAGATCTTCTGACCCATGGTTCCTCAGTGGAGGGGGGAGGGAAAAGGGGAAGGGGGAAGGGGGTGGAACTAAGTTGGGCAGGTCGGTCCGCTGGTGCCTGCTGTTACCTCATCAATGCTCCTAGATGTCAGGCCAGCAGCTCGGCAGGTGCTGGCAAGTGCCAGCTTCATGCAGCTTTGAAGTAGCCCTGAGAGAGAACATAGAGATACATTACAATCAATGTAGTGTGATGGTAATGAGGTATGGGTTCACAGTTAGGGTCAGAGGGGAATAACATCTCAGAGAACAAAATACAGAGGAAATTGGTGACCCCAAAGTTCTGAGAGGTAGTGTACTAATTGGTAGGCCAAATACTCACAATAAAACATAAACATAACATAAACTGTACAGCATCCCAGGTGCTCCATCTTTATATTTAATGTGCCCATATATTTCAGTCAAATACTTATTAGTGCTCTTGTAGGCAGAGACAAACAACAGAAAGATGGAGCTGTGTCTTATTACCTAGAGAGCACTGTGCTCTGTGCTGTGATGGAATGTTCTGGAAGTACACTCATTTAGCAGATTCATAATTAATGAAAGCCTTTTTAAAAGAGCAGTGGCATGCAAAACAAACCAGAGAGGAAACAAAAAGGGTAATAATTTATTTCCAACTGAAGCCCCGACAACCACCACCCCCGCCCCCCAACTCCACCCCCAGGCTTCTACCGCATCTGAAGTGACTATGTTAAAGAGCCAGAGAAAGGTCTCGGTTTGCATAAAAGATAAAGTCACTAGCTCTCTTGCACATTAAAGGGATAGTCCACATCATTTCAGCCTTTGAAATGTAGCTTTGTCTCTATATTATAAAGTGTAGTGTGCAGAAACCTGGAGTTCTGTGCTCTGAATTCTGTGTTTACATGGGGTCATCAATAAGGCTAGTCTAAAAGCTTTGCATATTGTCTATCTAACTCTGTTGCAGTGGGACAAAACGAACAAAGCAAACTTCAGACAATGAACAGGATTGTACTGTGCAGATTGAAACACAGCCCAGCTATTCTCTTCATCACATGCTAATGAAGTGCATTAAGTAAGTGATGCAGCATGCAGTGCAATTGGCGGTATTAGTACTTTTGGGTTCTTTACTACTGGCAAAGTAGTAGAAAGAGAGTAATGGTGTAATGGAGACGGTGATAGGCTACACACACTGAGGTGCAGTATGAAACGTTAGCAGACACTTCTTTCTGTAGTCAGTGACGCATTGCCTTTTTCCAGGAATGAGAATAGAGTCTTCCTGTTCTGACAACGGCCCTGCTAGAGGATCCCGCTCACACACACACTGTAGCCCCACGTCAACAGTGAAAGAGATGCCAAGAATCAAGCTAACACATGCACTCAGACAAGCTATAATCAGACCGTGCCTGCACATGGCCTGGGTCAACCAGCTAAGAGGAAATAGGCCAAGGTACTCAAATGTACAGAAACATACACAGATGGTCGCTTCAGACAGTCTTGCTACACTGAGGTCACTGTGAGAGGAAAGGGGTGAATGGGAGAGGGCTGAGCGCAGACGACCGGAAAGAGGACAGTTAAACGTCCAGACAGGATTCCTGGGTAAGTGTTACAAGCATTAAAGGAAAAATAAATAAGGTCATAAGAGATGGGGAGGGGCAGATATGCCGGCTCACCAAAAAAGCCTAAAACTAGGTAACTCAGGTAGGTAAGACTCCTGAATCAGGGCACAGAGGGTTTAACAGATTTGCTGCGGGTCATGCTAACGTTATTCAATCGGCCCTTCTCCATTTCAGATGCATGGATCAGATTAAAAATCCCTCCGTTATTCAGGCTACCATTTCATCACTGATCACTATAATTAAACTAATCTGAAAACCAATACAGACATAATTATGGAGTTACAATGGCTAGGGTGTCTCAGGACAACTTTTTGATTGTTGTTCAATGAGCAATGCCATTAAAACACCAGTAAAGTGGCACTCACTGATGAAAGGGAGAACAGAAAGGCAGATAGAAAAGTGATGAAAGGACAAAGTTCTTTCCAGATCAATTCTTTCCACTGGAGTTCGGCGCCAAAGTGCACAAATGGATGTGGAACTATGCAGAACTGAGGTATTTTATCCGGTTACCATTTCTGAAATTCACCAGCAGCACAGGGTGCATCATCACGAAGCGCAAAGCTTTGTTATCGATCTGCGTCTGGTCCCTCTATAAAATGCTATTCGACCTCATCAAATTACTGATACACACTCACCCAACTGTAGACAATGCCAGTCAAAAGTTTGAACACCCTATCTTGAGGATGTCATTTTTTGCTATTTTAGCATCTTTGACTAACCACCCTGTGTAGAGGCTGCGCTTCAGTCTGGCTTAGCTCTCACTGTGAGTATTTACATGCTTTATAACTACTTTACATCCACCAAGAGATTAAAATAATATCAGTGTGTTCTGTGTGTTCTATGTGCAAAACACTGTAAGATGAAAAAGTTACTTTTATAGTATAAAAACAGTCTTCAAAGTGTATCTGCAGGAAATATGTCTGAATACTGTTGATAGACAATGCTATGAGGATATGAGACAATGACCAAAAGCATGTTTTATTTGAACTTGTTTAACTCTAAAAATCTGTGATACAGTTACCCTGATTTCTTCTAGATGTTTAAACACATACTGTACCCTCACACACAAACATGTACACAGCCCAAGGACAACAAGCAGCCTGTAGCAGCATATCGCTGCCGACTCACTGAGTCAGACAATGACAGAGGTTGACTACGAGACTAAGCTGAGATGGCAGCCATCCATCCGGAGGGTGAGGAAACACAAACAACATCAGTCAGAGTAAATGAGGCAAGACACAACGGGTCCCTGCAATGCTAAGACTGTAACAACCGGGTCCTAATGGAACATGGACATGGCCGTCCCCATCTGTCTGACCATGCGAGAAGAAGCTTTGTACAGAGACAATAAAACAGAAGCTTGTAAAATGTTACACATGTAACCCTTTTTGTCCTGTGAACTTGTAATGCCTCCAGGCCAAGACAAGTCACGGCTGTGACTCAAACCACTGTGGTACTGACCCCGTCAAAACAGAAAAGCCTGGACTGTATTCTGTGGTGGATGCAGATGACACTATGCTATTTTCTTCCTTTGACTCAAGTCTGTTAATACTTTCTGTGGTTGCTCCATAGAATGGTTTATTTGGTCTTTCCAATCCTTCAAGATGCTCATTTTCTTCTACACATAAACTGGCAGACAAAATGGCATGGTACTGGTAATGAATGAAATGCCACATAAAGAATTCATGTCATTACAAATGTATTTTGTATCAGTGTAAACAAAGGAGATGTGAAGGAATTGCACAACTGAATATACTGTCCTAAAGCACGGTCACCCACCTAAAGGCCAAAAATCAACAAAAGTAATTTTAAAGTACATACATTTTTTCTAGATTTGCAAATGTTTCTGTGAGCATTCTAGATTCTTGGTAAAAAGGACTGTTTATGCATTGGTTTAGACCCTATAAAGAAATCACTTAATACACTTGAAGTATACTAAGACAAATCTGCTGGGAAATGAATGCAAAGTCTATTTAGAAGTCTAGGTTTGGGGTCTTCAGTGTTGTAGACAAAGTACAAGTTTGGCTTAAACTAGGTTTAGTGGAGCCACATTTATTCATTTGACTGGCATGAACATGACCAATCACATGCTGCTATTTTTTATGATGCGATGGAGCAGGTAAATCTCTGAGCATCGAAATGCTGCAGCAGCAAAAACACTCCCACTGGAACCAAAATGGTAGACACTGCAATCACTTTCAAAAAGTTGTGGAGACAAAAAATCTGCCATTTCAGAAAGTGGTGGGGACAAAAAATGCAAATTCAGAAAGTGGTGGGGGACATGTACAACCCATAAATTATGCATATGTGTTTGGAAAAGCACTCTTAAGTTCTGTTTTAATGTTTTGAACGACCTGTTTATTTGAGACTATACACCTCTACCCACCACTTTAGACCTTATAAAGGAACTTCTACCCACTTAAGAGAGACATCTGGCACAAAGGGAAGATATGTCTTTGTTTACACTGGTGTTGTTTAGTCTATGGCACTGTGTATGAGTTCTGTGTTTATGTAATGGCACCCTACACCCCAAGCAAGGCCTTTCTTTATTTCTGTCTTTCTCTCTCTCTCTCTCATACATACACATACTGACTGGCACGTGGATGCTTTCTAGCATGTGTGACCAGACGTATGGTGCCTGATCCCTCGCCGGTGTTGCTACGGTCACCAGCGAGGTGATGGACGCCAGGAGCTTTAAAGAATGCAAGCTCACCATCTGTTGTTTACCTTTGCTCATCGACTCTATTCGATTTGAACATTCCCCCCCCTATCTGGGCTTTTCTTTCTCTTTAACTGTCTGTCTGTCTCTCTCAGGTTACACCGTCTGTGCTCCAGCAGACAGTGAGATACTGACACGTCCACTCCTCTGGTCCCACTGCCCACCCTAATTAAACACACATGGCCCTCCAGGACAAACCATCACACACACATGGTGTTAGAAATATGCACCTTCCAGACAACAGACATCTGTTCTGCCAGGCGTTGGTGGCTTTTCATTCCCGCACGGAATCTTCTAGAAAAGGCAGGAGAGGACAGGCCAGCCGCAGCCCATATTTCAGTCCTTCAGCATTTTTCAATCTCTTCTGTTTGTGAAAAAAGATGATTCATGGGTGCCGTTTGGGTTCATAAACAGTCTTTAAAGTGAATGTGTGTGTGTGTGTGCATGTGTGTTTTTTTTCTGGCGTGACATGCTCCAACTGGTGAGATGAGCTCAGAAGTGACACATGGGCGGATGAATCTGTGGACGGCCTTCGGAGACTGTCACATCAAAGACAGCGGGAGACTTCGGGAGGCCTGGTCAGGACAAACACGAAGCTGCCGCCAACACTGGTTCCAATTAGTACGAAGAGATGCTCTTGCAACACAGATGCATTGTGCTCACTAAGGTATTGTGCACTTTGAACTGTGAGCAAGTTGAAAAGCTTCATAAGCCATGGCCAAAACTTTGAAGTTCTGGACACAGACCTGGGCAACATGAGAGGAAGTAACAGCATTAACTATTTTAGCACCAATGACTATACTGAAAAGTCACATTGAGCCAATCATTTGAATTTTATAAGAAAATCATACTAAAGTAGTGAGGCAGGAGGGGCAAGACGCCCACGAAAGTAACACAATGAAGCTGGGACCACAAACACTGCCACCAAGTGGACACAAAAAGAAGCTCACCTGCTTTTTGTTGTAAGTAGTTGTAAATATCTTAATTTGATCTCAATTTTACAGATGTTAATGTTACATTTTCATTCTTTAAAATTGAGCACATACAGGGGTTAGACAATGAAACTGCAACAGCTGTCATGTTAGTGTGGGAGGTTTCATGGCTAAATTGGACCAGTCTGGTGGCCAATCTTCATTAATGTCACATTGCACCAGTAAGAGCAGAGTGTGAAGGTTCAGTTAGCAGGTAAGAGCACAGTTATATAGTATATTACAATGCACACAACATTATGGTGACATACCAGAGTTCAAAAGAGGACAAATTGTTGGTGCACGTCTTGCTGGTGCATCTGTGACCAAGACAGCAAGTCTTTGTGTCTAAATATTATTGAGCTGCTTTGGGGTGTTTTGGAGGAGCGAGTCAGGAAACGGTTTCCTCCACCAGCATCACGTAGTGACCTGACCACTATCCTGCAAGAAGAATGGCTTAACATCTCTCTGACCACTGTGCAGGACTTGTGTATGTCATTCCCAAGACGAACTGACACTGTATTGGCCACAAAAGAAGGCCCTACACAGTAAATCTCCCAGTGTTAAATCAACACTATTAGAGTTAAATTAACACTGAGAGTGTTACATTTTAACACCCTCAGTGTTAATTTAACTCTAATAGTGTTGATATAACACTGGCAGATTTACTGTGTACACCATACTGATAAATTATTGTGGTCTAAAACCAGCTGTTTCAGTTTCATTGTCTAACCCCTGTACGTGTTTCAGTCATCAAATCTGTTTTTATGTGACTTTGGTTCTGGTGTGTTAATACAGTTTGGAAAAGTGTAAAATAATTGTCAAAAACAAACCAGAGCTGAGAGAACTATACACAAACCTTTCTAACACAAGTACACTTAATGCACAGGCCATGCAAAAGGATGCATTATAGCAGGAAAAACAGAAATGGATATTGGTTACGTAAGGCTACTGTACACTATTTTACCTTTGAACTCTGACTTAATTTTGGATGCTTTGGAAAATCTGAGAAGATACATGAATATATCATTTTGTGTATCCGTGTTTGGTATGACCAGCAATTAGCAAATTTCTTTTTGTTGATTAGTCAGGTCTGGGTCTATAGCTGTCTCTGTGCTCTGAAGAAGGGAACACAAGTCTGCAGTTTTGTTTGTGTGTGTATGCACATCTTAGCTTAGTCAGCTAATTCTGAATGGTGACAGATACTGTGATGTGCACATTTAAAAAGCCTTTTTCAAGGGTTGCCTTTAGTGAGAAAATCAATAATTGAGCATAATCCTGCTATAAATCTTCTTCAGAAAGGGAAATGTTATGTAGCTACTTTCAGCAAGCTATTAGAGCTTGGCTAACAGCTAGCTGTCGTTTTATTAGATAAAGCTAGTTAGTTATGAGCTAGTTTTGCTGGGAGTGACTGTTGTTTGGGACAGATTTGTATGACTGTGGAATGAGAGCTAAATTACACCAAAAACTCCTTCATATACTGGGCTGTTCACATTGTGTTGTGAAGCTAAAGACGTTCGCTGGGATCTTTTTTCACTATTTTGAAGTAATGAAATACAGGCTATGTTTGTTTTGAAGTTAGCTATTTGTAGCTATTTTTAATTCTATACATTGATTTATTGCATATATGTTTTTTTTAGTTATATAGAAGAGGTCCCTGCCTTATGCACTGCACACCACTGTATTATACCCTGTTTCTTACAATGTACTGCAATATGTCTGAGTATTATACAGCTTTTTATTATGTAAATAAGGCATCAACAATAAAAGCAGTGTTTCATTTTCTTCAGGCAGTCTAACAAGTAGACACTGTTTTGCTAAACTTCTCACCTCTCTCCCCCAGAGCCTAGCCCTGTTCCAGTATTGCTGCAGGGAGTGAGCCAACAGCACCGACCCAATAAAACAGTGTGTCGGAAGCCATTTGGAACCTAGCAATCCGTGAAACCGTGACAGGCCCAAACAGCCTTTAGTCAGAGGTGTCTAAAAGGAGACAAGGGAAGGGAGAGGAATGCTCACGGGAGTCTGACAGAGTCTAACAAAGATGTCCTAAACTCTACAAATCGGCCGCAAAAAGGAATGTGGACCTGATTGGACTCGGGAGTTTGGGAGATGTTCAGCTATGGCAGCCGTGGTTCTGGAGTAGATCTGCCCTGCAAAGTTCACTGGTGAACACGTGAAGGTCTTACATTACATACTCCAGATGTAATTAAGCCAAATGTGTCACTTGCATGGGACAATGTGGGCCAGAATTGGGCCATCACTTCTTTGCTATCAGGGATGCAGCACAAACAAATGATGTTAAAGTACAAGAGATGGATATCTACTAAAAACTCTTGGATTTTGACTTTCAGGACAGTTGTTAAACGTCTTAAACTACGTAGAATAGAACTGTGTGTTTTATATGATCTTGTGGAGCAAAGATACACATTGCGAGTTTGAGTGCATTTATAACATAACATTTCACAACAATCAACAAAACAGCACACAGTTTCCCAGACAGTGGTGGAAATCTCAATCTCAATACTAGGAAGCCTAGTAGCTACAGTGTAGCATCACTTTTCAGCAAGGCACAGCTCACTCAACCCAGGAAAATAGTGCATTGGTTCAGCTTTCATCACTCTTGGGCACCCTCCTTGTTGAATATTTCACCTCACATGGACACGTTATGGTGGCATGAGGTCGACATGATATTTTAGAACCTGCACTTAAGGTTCAAACCTCTTCAACTATGATTTTCATGGTGTTTCATGCCGAATGGTCTGTTTGCAGAATATGGCTCATTTTATGGTCTTCTGTGCTATCCCCAACACTGTTACTTACTTAATTAATTATCAAGTATTAAGCTATTTATTTATTTTATGTAAGAGAAGTAAATGCAGCTACCTGAATGTGTGTGTGATAGTGAACAGAGACTTGGAAAAGTGTGTGTGTGTGTGTGTGTGAGAGAGAGAGAGAGAGAGAGAGACAGCAATTGTAGTCTGACAGGCCTGAAGCCATTCATCAACGTGACCATAGTGTCCACCCCCGACCCACAGGCAGCAATTGCAGGAGTCCACACACACACACACAAACACAAGTCGCACACCAGCTCTCCCTCTCATGGCAGATGTGCAAGGCTGTCTCCTGTCCAATAAAGACCCAAAGCACACACACATAGACACACAAATACACCCAGTGAACCACCACTGGCACTAATTCAGTGGCACTTTCCTCCAGAAAGAAGACACTGGAGCGGTCTGGGCAGACACTAGCTTTAAACAGCACTGCACAGCTGAAGCCTACAGGGTCCCAGAGGAGATGTGTGTTTTAGTCTAGCACTCACACACATGCACACTTATACACACACATCCTGACTGACTGGAACACTCTGTCGTTCCTCACTCGAATGACTACTTAACTTAGCATACATTTTTTGTCACCCTAAGTATAATGTGCACTTAAATGTCCTTATGGTCCTTAAAGCTTCACTACAATCTAAGAAAACATCCTGGAAGATCTTTTAGGATTACTTCAGCCTGTTGTCCTGGCAGAGGGCCTTTAAGGACCCTTTTATTCAAGTTTTTTTAGCAAGGGTTCTTTCACAAACCTCTTTATTTTAGATTCCTGGAAGAACTTGATCTTTCTTGAAAAGGCTTTTGCAAAAAGGTTCTTCACAAAACAAGAGGCTCCAGGAACAACTTTTAGGACCTAGTGTCACAAACTGATGAGCCACTAAAAGATGTGCCAGGTACCTTTTCCAGCGACGAACCCACAAAGGTTCCCACTAAAACCTTGATTGTTAGAGTGTACAAATTGATCCAATGAAAAGCAGTAGAACCTTGAGGAACACCATCCCAATGGTTTTCCCCTGTCATGTCAGAATATGACCACCCCTGGTTTGGAATGAACTCCACCTGGGATATCGCATGATATGGTGATCCCAGACACTCCTTGTCATTCCTTTGTCAGGTACAGAGGTGGACATTCCTCTCTGGCATCAATGGCCCATGGGGCACCACTGTTATTCTGTTGGTAGGCACTCGATGCACAAGAAGTCTGTACACCTTCACTACGGCTCTAGAACACCCTACTAAGTTGGTGGATTCTGAGATGTTACCTTATTATCAGCCCTTTTGGACATCAGTCAAACGCCCTTTGCCCATGATGCCGGTTTTGCACTCTGCTACAACTGACTGGTGTGCTCACTTATTTACACAGGCAACAAATTCTGTTGCATGGCATCTGTGATGTCCTGGATCAAGTTCATTCCAAACCAGGGTGGTCATAACAGGACTGTGTATAAAGGCGCTGAATAATGAGTGTTTAGACTGATGTTCTAGACAGAGTATTTAATGAGTAATCCCGTTACTACTAGTAATAGATTTTGTTTAGGCTCAAACCATACAATCCTTGTTCAGCTTCTTTGTTCTTTGGTAATCTCTCTAATCTAATTTCTCTAAATCTAAATTTCATTTTGTTTTTGTGTTATTTTACTATTCAGTGCCAATCAGGGGTGCGTTTTCCAAAAGCAACCATTGAGCAAACAGTAACTGTGGAGAGGGAGTGTTCAAAACGGTAGTCCCTCGACCATTGAACTGGGGTAGTTGTTAAACAATGCTTTCGTGAAATGCACACCACAGCACGTGGTTTCCCCCTTTCAAGCATTGGTTCCTCTTTCTCTTAGGGAGGTTTACCACAGGCTCGCTCATGGAGGGGTTTGGTCATGGATTAGTTGTGCAAAGCTGATTTACACCAGTTGTAAAAAGCTCTACGTGAATAAATCCGAATTGGATTGAGCACACGCATGCACCTACGTATGATTAAAAGAGGTACCTCACAGCCAGAACACGACACACACATGGCTCAATAAGCTCCTGCGCCCCTCGTCCAAGTCTAAACTCCTGGTGCTCCATCTGGCCTAACATAAACACATTCCACAAACACACACACAAGCGCAAAGCATTCCCATCCCATCCCAGACTTCCTGAAAAAGCCAGGCATGGGGCTCTTTCTCCACAAAGAGAGAAAGGACGTGTAAAACAGCCTGGACTGAGAAAAGCCAGACCTCTAATCACCTTATCTCATCACCCTACACAGCTGAGAAAACACCTCTAAAACTCTCAAACACCCCCCTCTCAGACTTGCCGTACTGCCAGCTTCTTTATTTCTTCTCAGCTGAACTTCCATGATCTGGAACATTGCTGTTACAGACTGGTTTCCTCGTGTACATGAATGGAAGAACTACAAGAGGCTGGAAAGCAAGGAAGGGGCTTGGATGTTAAAAGGAGAGAAAAGGAGCTTGGGAAAAGAAGAGAGAGAGAGAGGGAGAGAGAGAGAGCTGCCATTGGGATCACCATTAGTAGAATTAAAGACAACAGAAGAGAGATACAAAAACACACTCCTACACACACTTCTACATACACTGCTATCAGGTGTGGAAGTCTCGTCCAGTCTTGTCCACTATCCTGTCCAGGGGTTTTCCAGTGGAGAAGCCAAAAGCAAAGCTGAGAGAAGTAAAGCTCCAAAGCTCTCTTCTTTCTTCCCTTCTTTCTCTCGCTCTCTGGTCCAGCTGAGGGGGGTACAAAAGAAAGCCTCTGCCCCCAAGATGTCCCCCCCTCCCTCCCAAAGCCCCCTCCCAGGGGGATAATCCGCGCCGTGGCCGTCCCGCTCCAAAACTCCTCTGGCTCACTCACTCACTCACAGATGGAGAGAGAGAAATAGAAGACAGTGTTGGGAGCAGCAGCCCCTGCCTCATGTTAAAGGAAGGCAATCCTCTGTTGTCATCAAGTAGAGACAGGGAGAGAAAAGATGAGTGAGAGAGAGAGAGAGAGGGAGAGGAAGGACGCCTCTTTGCCCCGCCTCAGACTCATACAGACTCTGCCCCCTTTAGTATGCACCCAACCAATCAAGCACATGTTCCGTTTTTCCCGCTTTTGCTCCTCACGACCTCCTCGCTCTGATCTCTGCCTCAGAGTGGAGGCTGTTTCTGGAGATAACCTGGCTTTGCTTCCTCGGGATTAAACACTTTTTAACTAGTTCGGTATATATTTTTTCAGATTTAAAGCTAATCTCCATCTCCAGAGCTGGAGAAGGAAAGCCGGAGCCAGGCTTCGGGTTTCGGAGAGAAGTTAGTGTGGACTCAGAACAGAATATAGAAATATGCAACCAGTACTGGCCATGTATACACAGGTGAGCCAAAACATTATGACCACCCCCAGATGACATGAACACTGGGTATCTCATAGTGGTGCAACTTGTGAAGCTCTGGAGAATGTTTGATGGTAAGACAACAAACGGTTCCACCAAATGAACTCTGGTTCCATTCAGGAATCTTAGAACTTTGGTGCAATCTGGAGAACTATTATGCTTTGGTTCCAGAGCTGATTTATGTTGGTGAAAAAGTGCAGAATGGGAACGGAACCCATACAGCGTTGGTGGAAAAGGGCTAATAGTGTCCCTGTTGGAACTGAAACACTTTGATGAGGTCCAAATAATTATAGTCAAACGACTGGGTCAGATGTCAAAAGTTTTAGAACAGTTTTAGAACGTGTCTGGTGTGCACCCAGTTGTTCAGGGGTTCATCCTTCAGCAAGATTATGACCCAAAATATAACTCCAAACTCTGCCAGAACTACCTCAGGAAAAAACAAAAGGATGGTCAGCTTGAAAACATGGAGTGGAGCACAGTCTCCAGACTTAAACCCCAAACTTGGGATGAACTGGACAGAAGAGTGAAAGCAAAGCAAACCTACAAGTGCCAACATTTATGTGATGTTCTGCAGCAGATTTGTGAAGAACTGTCTGAAGAATATTTGATGTCTATTGGAGAAACGAAGTCATGAGTGTGTTCAGCTGTTATATCTGAAAAAGGTGATACTGTGATGAGTCCAAAGTTTAGACACATTTTGGTCTATAAACTGATTCATGATGTCTTATTTCACTCCTCTGCTTTCATTTCAGAGTACAGTGAGACATTAAACTAATGTTCTAAACCTCTGAGTGGTAGTGTATATGTTGAGCCAAAACATTATGACCACATGAACAACGTTGATTATGGTATATGTGAAGGTCTGGGATATATTTAGATGGTAAGAGTCAGTGTTGGATGTTGGAGAAAACCTGAGTGGCGTGGTCCTCTGACTCGGGTCTAACAGCGTGTAAACATTTTAGCAGTAGCATATTGGTCGTAATGTTTTGGCTATAAATTTTTAGACTTTTAGCTCTTCAGCTACGCTCACGTTACATACCAAAAACACACAATCCTCTCTACTGCCAGTCTGTGTGCATTCAGTCTTTGGGTGTGACGTGCGTTTCCTGTCCACTTCCTGTCCTCGCCGACCACACAGACTAAAGCGAGAGAGTTTTTTTTTAAACATCTCTCCACCTAAAGCTGACCCTGCTGCACAGCGCGGTTAGAAAAGTAAATCGCCCTTTTCAGACAGCCTGAGAACCTCTCTGCGAGAAAAAGGGCTGCTTCTGAAGGAAAGGTTATGAAAACACGCAAGCGTGGGGGTCGCCGGCCCCAGACGTGCATTAAAACCCATTTAACTTTCCTCCAAACACACAAGCGCCTTTCTACGGCTGAGGAAAAGGACCCCTCCACTGGCCGGGAGAGGAGAGCTGCTAATGGATATTCTAGGTGAAACGTTGGCTGGTTTTCATCTCACAAAGCCACCAAAGATCGAGCGGTATGCACCATGGAGCCAAAATATGTGGAGCTGGCTGCCGAACGTGATGAACTATTTTCACATTTAGGAGATAGCTGCAGAAGGGTGTCTGTGAGCTCCAACAAAGTCTCATCAATATTGTATTCAGCTGTGCTTGATTATATTGTATCAGCAAAATCACAGCAAGGCAAGTTTCAGCAGGAGGAACTGAAGTTCTCAGGCATCTGTGAGCTTTTGTTAGACGTTTGCTTCCCCAAACTCCTGACCTTTACCATGTCTGACTGGTGAAAAATCACTTTTACTTCTTACTCCAGAATTAGTTTCTACAACTTTTTGATTGAAACGTAACAAACACAAGTCATGTAAGATAACAGTTCATGCCTAAATGATTGGCACAGATCATGTTGGGTTATTAAGAAATGTAGAACAGGGCCCCGAGTGGCTCAGCAGGCTAAGACTCTGACACTATGACCAGAGGATCGCAAGTTGGAATCCCAGTCATGCTGTTTGCAATCAACAGCCGGGGCCAAGAGAGCAAATTTTGGCCATGATCTCTCTGGGCGTGTAGATGGCGCTCTCACTCTCCCTATCACTCAGGCATCTACTGATTGGTCAATTCAGAGCTGGGAATCCTGCGCTTTCCTCCTAGCACATTGGCTGGTAGGAGGTGGTAGATGCATCACACACAACGGAGGAGGCTTGTGCATGTCTTCACCCTCTTAGAGTCAGGGACAGTGTAAAGTGATGGGGAGAGCCCCCTAGTGGACAGGATGGGTTAAGTGGCTGCTACCACATTGGAAGGAGAGAAAACTGACAAAAATAAAAAAAAAGAGATGTAGACTTGTTTATACTGATGCTAATATACTGCTACCTATAAAAATGGCCCGGCTCCTCTTAGATGATGTTTTGAATAAGAAGAGACTTATGTACATTTGATTTTTAGCTGATGCAATCCTTTATCTCTCTGTTCATGACCCCAGTGGGCGGCTGGCGCAAATTGCCCCCTCATTTTCTGCTCTAGGGCTTTTTAACACTTTAGGAACAGCATGTGGTGGAGGAATAGAGGAGATGTAGGGGGGTTGGGTTAATCTGTGGGACAAAAGGAGAACCCCCCTCCAAACACACGCATACACATACACACACACTCACACTCCAGGATAATGGGCCTATGGAGCAAAGGGGCTCCCATCTGAATGACCCGATGATAGAAACAGCTTTCAGGGTGAGGTGGGGGTTGCCGAGACCTCCTGGCAACACACGTGTCACAAACAAAGCTGGCCAATTGTCCAAGCAGGGCTGGGGGGTTGGGGGTCGAGGGAGGGACGGAGAGGTGGAGGGAGAAATGTGTGGGGTAGTAAGAGGGGGATGCTCATCTGGCAGTCATCAAACCGAGCCGGGACAGATGGCAAACACACAATCAGACAGACAGATAGGAAGGGAGTGGATGGATGACTGGGTGACAGATCTGTTTCTGTTTTGTTCTGAGTTGTGGTTACATACATAGTGATATATACACACACATATATGGTTGTCAGTTTCATCCCCCACTTGCTTGTAATTACAAAGTCATTGTGGAAAGAAAGGGCATCAGAACATTGGGCCTCCAACCGTTCTTAAGAAGAAATTTCTTCTTAAAAGCCACTTATGCACTTACCCACTCAAGAGCACACTTACACACATTTGAGTGCTGACATGTTTGTGCAAAATAACTGGTTAATGTGTTTGCATCAATTCTACAGCTGTATAATATTATAGGATTTAAATGACAGTAATATTTAAGAAGACATTTAAGAAATGTAGGAATATAAAACTGCAGCACTAGCTGGTGAGGCTTTGTACTGCCTTGAGTTGGAGAAGCTCAGGTTTCACCTCCTGGGCTCATTGGACAGATTTTAAAAATCCTGGCAGGCATTTATAGACCTGGTGAGGATCAGGCTTTGATACCCTCTGTCTTCTGAAACACCATTTGATTTGTTTTGTTCTGCCAGCCCCCTTTATTGGATGTGTGTG